>VMDR010010761.1:0-29986 GCA_007922815.1 Macrotus californicus
ATACCACGGGTGTACCCTACTCAGAGTGGCCAAGGTACGATCCACAGGCTTATATACAGGCATGCAATGTTTCACAGAACTCGAGCCGCTCCCATTTTTCAAACGTGCTGGATTTTCATTTAACAAAATCTTAAAAGGCCAGATAACCTTTTCCTTCACACCTGCAAAATCATTTGGGAGTTTTTTTCCCTTTTTGTCAAATTCCCTCTAGAATTTGGGTCAAATTCAGAGGATGTGCTCAATGATTTGGTATTTTCTAAAATATCAATATATTATATTTCCTAATGAAAATAATAATTTTTAAAATTTTTAATTAAGAGTTCAAGACAATGCTTATACATCTCAAATTAAATGATTGGAAATTGATACCTGCCTAAGAAAAGGGGGTACTGGAATGGCCTCCATTATTATGTAGTGTGCTATGATCTGAGTGTTTATCCGGCCCCACCCCCAAAATTCCCATGCTGGAACCCTAACGTCCAGTGTGACAGTGGTAGAAGGTGGGGCTTCTGGGAAGTGATCAGGTCATGAGGGAGACAGTCTCGTGAATAGGGTCAGTGTCTCTACAAGAGGGAGCCAGAGAACTCCCTGCCCCTCCCACCACGTGAGGACGCAGTGGGAAGGCGGACATTTTTGAACTGGGAAGCGGGCTCTGACAAGACCTGGCCATGCGGGCACCCCGATCTTGGACTGCCAGACTCCTGAACTATGGAAAATATAATTATGTTGTTTATAAGCCACCCAGTCTGTGGTATTTTGTTATAAGAACAAGCCAAATGGACTAAGACACACTGTAAAAAAACTCTAGTACTTGGAATGCTCAGCCTCTACTTTCCACCTCTCAATAGTTTGCTGTAGCTTTGGGGAGGTTGAGTGACTTGCTGAAGGTCACACAGCCAGTAAGAGGCACAGTGAGGTTCCCACTGAGGCCCCTCACACCAGCCCTCATCCATTTCATCACCAGAGGGTTAATACCCTTCAAGTCAAGGCCTCCAAACTCACACTGTGTCAAATCTGAAGGCCACCCACACAGCCTGTCAACTGTCATCCCAATGACAGACTAAACCTTTTTGGTCTTTATGGTCTGCTCTTGAAAGAAATGGTTAGAGAGAAGAGGAGAAGTCACAGCCCCAAAGGACGACCGTAGTACTATTGAGAAGGCATTTTTGAGATGTTTATCATCGACCTCTTCCTCCTGCTGCCCTCAAGTTTCCATATTTGTTGTTCAATTTAAGATGTCAAGAGAATTGCACTGGCAAAAGTAAAACCAAACGACTTCTTAAACCCACATCTTGAAGAAAAGGGCTGCCAGGCCTCTAAAGATATTCCATGTTAATACCACACATTACAACCCAAAAGAATGAGAAGTTTTGTTACAACTCTACCTTTTACATCACCAGCTCTGGCAGGGGGCCTTGAATGAACCTCAGAAAGCTTCCGGCAGCTTTCTATCAACAGCAGGTCCTGTGTGGAACGCCAGACCTGTCCCGCAGCAGGAACAATGCTCTTTTTGTTTCCGCCCCCATTTCTGTGTGTTTTACTGTTATCTGAGTAGTGCCGGGGTTTCGCACGGGCTGTACCTCATGTGCTATGTTAATGGGATATTGTTGGTCTAAGCCTGTTCTAACTGCGAACAATCTTACTCTCTTTTGAAACCACTAAATCCCCTTGGACAGAAAAACGCTAATTCCAATATCTAATACTGCCTCATTCTGGTATCGAGTGCTCAGAAGAGACTAGGGACTCTTATTTAAGGAGACATGGGTTTAACTTCACTCATACCACCCCAATCAGAAAGAAGTTCATCAAGTAATTAAAAGGCTTGAAGTGAAGAGGCCACCTGGCTGAGAATGTACCTCATGGAAACTGCTTATTGGAACATTTAGTTTACAGCCCTTTTCTGTGACTCGAAGAGCAGTAATAAGGAATAGGATTTCTTAAAACACGGTATGTAGCAGGGAAGGAAATGCTAGAGGGCAGTTAATGAGAAGGTGACTGGCCGATTTACAGAGACCTCCCCAAGATCCCTGCAGCCCAAGCCCTCACCCCGAGGGTCCCGGTGTCCAAGAATGCAGTGACTTGTGGGAGGGCGCCCAGTGGGCAGGAGCAGTAACAGCAGCTACTCGGCACAGCACCCGTTTTATTCCCAAACCCAGCTTTGTTTTTCATAGACCACTGATCACTGCCTGACATAATTACTTCTATTTTGCTCTCTATCTCTTTGACTGACAGCACATTGCAGAGACCAGTAGGGTGGCCAAAGGGTGGCCAGCAGGGTGGCACAGGTGAGTGACGGTGAGACCAGAGGGAAATGAGGTCAGGACAGGGGGCCAATGCATCTAGAGTGTGGATTGTATAAGTCAGAGGGAGAAGGCCACTGAGGGTCACCAGCAGAGGAGACATGTTAAAAGTACCCCTGTGGCCAGAGTGTGACAATGGTGAGCCACCAACACGGTGTAGCTGAGCAGTCACAGTGGAAGCTGTGACAATGGAGTTGGTGCCAGGTCTGGAAACAGCACACCATCAAAGACAGATAGTAAGAAGGGATCCAGGACAGTGCCCCCCCACAAAGTGTCCTGGGCCATCGTGCCAGCACGCAGGGACGTTATAGGTGTCATGGCAGAAAAAAGCTTCAATGGCACATAAGCGTGGGAAACTCGGGGTGAAGCAATGTTAAATGAGCTTCCTGGCTCCAGGACAACTCGGAATCTAACACGAGGTGCATTCCAGATCTGCAAGAGATCTAGCATAACTAGAGAGGGAAATCTCCCTACACCCATTGGCACACTTGGCACGTTCTCGTGCATCACCCATCTGGGAAACTGCATACAGACTAGTTCTGAGTCCTCCCCCTTTGCCCCTGGATGCTGAGTTACAGTGAGATAATTCTTCCAAACACGCTTCAGAGACGTAACAGTAGCACAGCCCAGTAGCTCCTTCACTGGGAAAGCCCAATTTTTTTGAAGACTTTCATTAATCAAAAATGTCGCTCCTATTTTCTGAAGACTTTTATAAAGGGCCTCAAGAGAAATGCAAATGACAACCGCACTGAGATACTATCTCTCACCTGTGAGACTGGCAAAAATGCAAAAGCCTGACACCACATTCTGTTGGCAAAGCCGTGGGAACAGGAACACTCACCTATTAGTGTTGGGAATGCAAAGTGGAGCGACCCCTAGAGAGGGGAATTTGGAAATATCTACTAACACCAGGGATGCACTTACCCTTTGACCCAGCAAACCCAGTTTCGGGAACGTGTGCTGAAATCTTTCATATCTACATGTACCCAGCATCAGGTGGAAAGCTGATGGGCACCATTATAAACGGATGTACCAAGCAGACAATGACAGAACCTACCAACCAATCACCCTCACACCACAAAAAGAGAGCACAGGAGAGTGTGTACCTCCTGATGAAAGTAATACCCTCACCCACAAAATATACGTACCCCCCAAAAAAGGGAAGAAAAAGAAACTGAACTTGAATCAGATGATGCTCCGCAAACTGATGACCCCAGTCTGCATAAATAGCAAGCAGGGGCATGCTAAACGACACCATGTGCATTCAAGCAGCCAAACCCACTGTCGGGAAAATTCTAGTAGGAAAGCAAATTAGCTTCTTCAACAAAGTTTTCAGAGGGAAAAACACAGGAGAGGGGAGTAGAGATGAAGAGACCCACCAGCCAGGCGTACTGTGTGGGCCTCGTCTGAACCTGGACCCAAACAAACCAGGAAAATGGGCAAATTTGCTGGACAAGGGACAATATGAAGAGATTACTATTAAGTGGGGTATAGGTATTATACTTACATTTCCAAAGGAGTCCGGTAGTTTGAGAGAGAGATTTATGGATGAAACATGATTCTGGGATTTGTTTCAATAAGGTACAGCTTAGTAGATGATGCAGTGAGAACAAACAAGATGAGTTGTTGTGTGTTAGTTGTTGTAGCAGGATGAGGGATACCGGAGGGGGTCCATTATACTATTCTCTCTACTTTTGTGTAGGTTTGACATTTTCCATCATTAAAAGTTTATTTATTTATATATATATATATATATATATATATATATATATATATATATATATATATATATATATTATACACACACACACATACATATTCTATCATTAACCCAGAGACTGTGCTCATGGCCAGCTCCCATCTACAAAAATTAACAACATACATAGACTTAAAAAAAAATACAAAAGGTTCTTTTTTCCTCACTTGGACCCAAGCGTAATGATGGATTTTCTTGCTAGCCAGGAAAGTTCACCAAGATAAACAAGTCGAGTTTAAGATGTTATAAGCGGCCAAACTCCTGGTGAGGTGCTCTGGAAAAGAATACACTGGATATTCTGGGAAGCGAGAACAGCAGAAATGTTTCTGGAGGAAAACCTAGGGTCTCTGCCTTAAATCAAGGTTGGCAATAATATCCGAGAAGCCCAATTACAGACAAGAGCTCATGTATTCTCTGTGCTTAGAGTTAGAATCTGACAGCAGGGGTGGGGCAATCACCTTATCAATGCCCACCATAGGTCTGCAAAACTTCCCAATAAATAATACCAAGCTGCCTGATCCTATCCAACCATAAGAGCACATCTTTTGTACCAAAGAAATAATGAGGCTGTCTCCATCTCACGCACAGCCTGTGTAACTCGAAGGAAGGGACCAGATGACTCTCACTAGCAAAGAAGTTGAAGCTGTGAGGCTGTGTCACGGAACAGAGCAAACATGCACAGTGACAACAAGCCATCTGATTAAACGCCACCTCTCAAGGCTGCTCGGTCTTGAAAGCTGGGGTGGGTCTCTCAGGACCAAGGGAAGGTCCACAACTTCCCCCCATGCTACTCAGCCTTTAGCAGGCTCTGGACTGGCAGGAAGTGAGGACTGTCCCCTGGGCGGGGGCCTGTTTACCATTGCTGCTCCCAAATCTAGGATCTTGCTCCGGAAAGTAGAAAGAAAATGCAGGCAGCACAGGGCCCCCTCTCTGCAGGAGCATAGCTCACACTCCACACTGGCTGCAGGTGTAAAGTTACAACCCCCCTTACTGCCTTCTGCTTCCTGTCCAGCCAACCTGGAGAAACCGAGGCCGCCTTTTCCTATTGTTAAAACTACTTTGAGTATGAGCTGAACTGACTTCCTAGCAATGGCCAGGGCCTGAGCCCTGGCACCTTCTGTTTTCTACACCAGCAATTTTCAATCTTTTTCATCTTAGGGCACACGTAAACTCACTACTAAAATTCTGTGGCACACCAAAAAATACATATTTTTCACAATAGGACAAAAAATAGGTACAATTTTGATTCATTCACACTGAACAGCTATTGTAGTGTTGGCTGCGGGCCTTTTTTTATTTGACAATCAAAGGGAGAAGAGGTCAGTGCACCTCACCAAATACTCAGGTATTGCACATTTTAAAATTTTTTACTACATGCTGGTTCAAAATCATTATTCTAGAGTGTTCAATCTTAAGCTGACGTTGCAATATAATCTCTGTCTTCAAATAAGGAAATGGAGATGGCCAGGGTGACGGCGACCAGGCAGAGGAACAGGCACCCGGCCTGGTAATCCCACTACAGAAGCCAGAGCCGGTGGGGGAAGGTGCCAGACAGACTCCCTTCTGAGGCTCAGGGGTCCTGTGCCGTCTCACAGCGCTCCTGAACCACCCTCAGCCCTGATCACCTTCACAGCTCACGCAATGCCTAGGATGAAAAGTCAGTATCATCTGGAGACATCACCAAGTCGTGATTCTCCCTGGTAATGAGAGAAAGCAATGGCCACATGAGAGAAGGAAAGCAGACTCCAGTTCAACGAGTAAGCCCTAGCAACTTTCAAGGACCTACCAAATTAAATAATTGGCTCTGCTTACTTGTTACCCAGCCTCTTAGCAGAAGTGACCAGGAGGACGGGGCCGCTGCACACACAGAAGCACCCTGGCAGGTGTCCGTGCTCTGGTGGCTGGCTGGGCTGTACCTTGCGGTACCCCAATTTTACCTTGGGGTAAAATTACTAGGCACACAGTGGTGCAATGGGAAACACAGCCACCAACAAAGTGAGCAACAACACCGGTGGTTGATGTGGAAAAAGCTGCTTGATTTGCTTAAGCAAAACTTTTTAAAAGTTGTAGTGACTGGAGCTAATTTAAGGAAGCCCCACTGCAGGTCCAAACTGCAGGAGAATGAGCACACAAACTGCTTGGTAATGGTGGAGAAAGCAAAAGGCTGGCTGTAAGGGTAAGATTGCAGCTCCCACCAAAAGTGCCCCAAAATCCACGCCTGGCAGGGCCTGCAGGGGGCAGGGCCAGGTGTCAGCACCAGAGAGAGCCAAGCCCCTCCAGACAGGACCCAGCTCACCTTTCTGTTGTGTCTGCCCAGGTGCCTATAACATTCCCTTAATAGAGAAATGGTCACATGAATCATCACCCAAATCCATCCTGGATGATTCAAAAAGCGAAGCTCAACCTAGTGTTAAAACACAAGGTTTTACATGCCCGGTAATTACCCTTTAGGTGAGGTGGAGATAGTTACGTTTGTCAAATGCTCACATTCACATAGTACCTCCCTACGAAGAGCAATAGTGTAGTCACATCTGACACTGTCATTGCATCTGCACACTGCGTGCACGAGAGAGGCACGCTGCCCATCTCACTGAGGGCACCCCCCACACACACAGCTCCTGCCGCCTGCTGAGGCTGACGAGGTAGCAGGCGCTGGTGCTGCCTTCCGGACAATGTAGCCCAATGATAGCTGCTAGGGGCTGGATCATGCCACCCCTCTCCAGTAGGATGGTGTTTGGAGATGGGGCCTTGTGTGGTAATTAGATTTAGATAATAAGGCCCTGAGAGTGGAGCACCGAAATGGGATTAGTGTCCTTGGAAGAAAAGGAAGAGATATCAAAGACCAGAGCTCCCCTAACACCCTCACCCTGTGAAAGCACAGCAAGAAGTAGAAACTGTGAGAAGTAAATCTCTGCTGTTTACATCCCCAGGTCTGTGGTATTTAGCAGCCAAGCTGGCTGAGGCAATCCCCATTGACTGTAAGAAGAGCAGGCACAGAAGTTGTAAAGCACATGAGCAAGTGCAGCACGTGAAGCCAGGCTCTGAGGGAAGACAGAATCTTGACCAACACGCATACAATACCCTTTCTTAAGAAAATTAATTCTTGCAGACCAACAATATCACCACTTACAAAATAACTTTTGTTCAGTGAATTTGCTGACTTAATAAAGCTCACAAATAATAAGAAACTCATCCCCAAACTCTTAGTAGGGATGAAGTTTTCATTGTAAAGATGCCAACGGGAGGAAGACCTAGACCAGACCATCTGATAGGATGGTCTGTGATGAGGGAAAGAGTCCATGAACTGTGCTGTCCAATGCAGTAGCCACTAGCCCACTGGTTCTCAACTGGGGGGAAATGGACCCTCCAAGGGAACACTTGGCAAAGTCCGGAGACATTTTTCGCTGTCACAAACAGGTGGGAGGGTGCTACCAGCACATAGGGGGCCAAGCCCAGGGACGCTGCCAAACATCCTATGATGCACAGGATAGCCCCACCACAAAGAGTTCTCTGGTCCGAAGTGTCAATGGCACCGAGGTAAAGAGAGTCTACACTAGCCACATGTGACTACTGAGCATTTCAGATGTGGCTACTGAGACGGGGGGGTGGGGGGGTGTAATTTTTTATTTTATTTCATTTTAATTAATTTGATTTTAACCTTTAGAATGAAAAAATGTAAGAGACTGAAACTAACAAAACTGGGATTCAAAAGTAAACAGCCACGTGCAGCTATCGAGAATGTGCATGAATATAAACTAAAGCTCCCATTTCCCCAGCAGTTCCATTTAAAGGAATGAAAACTCTTCAAGGAAAAGATAGATTCTGAGGCTCAGGGCTGGGAACGAAAGGGCATCAACAAAAGCACAGAAGCGGGTGCCCATGAAGCATTAGGACCTCATGTCCAGGCACCAGGGAGGTCAGCACAGAAGGAAATCATGGGAACGTTCCCTTCTACAACTGCGGGCAACTCACTCTTGCAGGGTCTCCACCCCCTTTTCTTTGTACTGCAGTTCTTGCTTCATCTGGGTCAGCTCTCGTTTCAGTCTGGAAAGCTAAAGACAAATAACATTTTTTTAACAAAAACTTACTGTGAAAAATTACTTCTACAGTTGTTGTCACTGTGGTTGCAGTTTCTGGTTAGCCTGCAATTCACTGGATCATCTACTCTCTTCATGGACTTCCATTCACACACATAAAAACCAGCCACCCTAGAAGAATGAACTGCTTTGCTTACAAACTAAACTCCCAGACTGTTCCTACGCAGGTGGAATGGCAACTATTTTCCTTTCCGAGGTATCGATTTGCTCGTTACAATTAGCAAACTGTGCAACACTCTGTCCATCTTCCCTTTTACTTGCTACTCACAGAGCCCACTATGAAGCCCGGCTGCTGAGAGCGTGGTCTTACTTAAGCGGGTTCTGGGACCCGACCCAGGCCTGTATTAAAAGCTCAGGGAGTGGGCCCAGGAGCTCACCTGGCTAAGCAGCTCCCCGGGTGCTTTTCTTAGGTGCACTAGAATTTGAGAACCATTGCCCCAAAAGATACCCTCTGCTTTAGGGACTGAGACACCAACCACAGCAGGAGGCTTCATCTTCAAGCTGTCCCCCAGGCTTCCATGCCAATGCAACAAAACAGACCCCCTCCCCCAGCAACCAAGACCAGGGACCGAGGGGGAGAAAGGTGGGTACACACAGGAACACAGGCGACTCTTTGTTAGATGGGCTGAGGTTTGAAAATGCAACATTTTCCCTCCTACTGGAAACAAGTAGAGAGGACAACCAAATATAATAATGGTCCATGAAATCAAAAATCTTATGAAACTATGAGTGTTAGACACACTGACCACCCCAAAATAAAGCAGGATAAGTGATGTTACATGAAAATACACATAAGGCATGTAGCTGTGAGAACCCCTGTCTTACTCACCCTATCCCGGCGACTTGCTATTTCTGCTTTGATCTGGTGTGGGTCATACTTTGTATTTGCTGAATATCCAGAGAAGGCTAAAGAGAAGGAAAATATTTTATTTTATAATGGATCCTTTGAAATAAACAAATACATATAGATAGGAACTTCTGATTCACTGTATTAAATAATTAAGTCTCAGATTTACAAGTTGGCACTGGCTCCTACAGAATCGGCATTTCCCAACCTCAAGTCTGGATGTCTGATTTTTGCATGAGGCCTTTCTACAGGATTCTACATAGTAAAATAGGTGGCTATAGGTAAATCGAAACTCTGCTTACTTCGACTGCAAAACTAGTAGGCTTAAAAACCACATACACCTGGGAAGGGAAAGGTATGATTAACTATGGAAAACTGCTCTTACTGTGTAAATAATACATGAACTATGAATCATTTTTACTTTCTTTTAAAATGCACACACACGGAAGTCTCTGGAAGGATAGAGCCAAAAAGTCAACTGTGGTTATTTTCAATGGTTTCATTACAAAAGATTTTATTTTTATTTCCTTCATATCTATAGTCCCCAGATGAACAATTTTTGACATAAGAAAGAAAAAAATACTAAAGATCTATAAAATGAAAAAGACAACTTTCTAGTAATGTGCCAGTATCTGACAGGCTTGAGAAAAAGCTATTCTTCTAGGCTGTTCCATACGAACTAAAGGGAAGCACCCATCCTTTTATTCTGGCATCTTGTTTTTGATGGCTGCTTAGCTAAAGCACATCACAGAGCTCAATGTGTTCTTATATGGTGCAGAGCACAGGCCTTAACCTCCTTTACAGCCACGGCATCTCTATGAGGAGCCAATACCTGGGGGTGGATGAGACACAAAGACACGTTCACCTGTGGGTGCTAAGCAGTTAGCCAATTTCCATCTGCACAGAGAGCTACAAGCCCCTTCTGCCATTTCAGCAGCTGCAGCAGCTAGTGGCTGCTTCTGATTCCATCACCCTGTCACCCCTGCGCATGGCTAGCTCCTGATGCTTCTCTATCCTTGCTCTGAGGCTCCTCAAGCCATCAGCTTCTGGGCTACAGTGACTTGCATTCTATCCCCTCCTTAGGTGATACAGCACTCCTCTGTCTTCATCTGTGGTCACCCCACACTGGTGTCCTCTGCCTCTGGGTCACCTGCTCAGAATACCCACCCACAGGGCCAGCATCCTTTCTTTTACTCCTTTGATCTGGGGACCGAAGGCTATCATTCAGATAACTAGCTGCCAACACCTAGAAACTAGTTCAAAACCATATCCTGACTTTCTATGGCAAAGGATGGCTCAAGGCCATCAAATGGCTTCAACAGCAAGATTATTTACAGCCCTAATTATTTTCAAAGTTAATTTGGGCAGTTGAGATACCTCTTTTTAAAAAAACCAACTCTATGGTAAATCTACTCTGTCGGAATTTTGAGCCACTAGAATCCACTGGAAATAAGTATCTGGAGGAGCTGAGTGTTTGCCAACTTTATGTTCTTATATTTAGAATCATAATCTCTCAAGACATGGAGTAAAATGTTTTTAAAATAGAATTCTTTCTTAGATGAAGAATGTCTATTTCCAAATCCTACAAATCCTATTTTGTCTGACTCTTTGGTTTCATTGAAGATCAGTAACGAAAGCAACACCTCAAACCATGCCCTGAAGAGACAGAAGTCATTTCTGTAAAATCTCCACATTAAACTCCTGGGACTTAAGAGTTTCTCAGACCTGAGCTTAAGGGGCTTTCACTGGGAAGCCAGATAATATGCAAATGAGCCTAGGGTTTGCTGACTCCTCACTTCCACTGTGTCAACTTGTCACCTTGCAGTTGAGGAAGACCATGCCAACAATTACCACGTGGGGTCTTTCCCACTGGGGTAGAAAGTAACCCCACCACCAAAGTCCAGGGAAGTTAACTGCAATGTTAGACAACAGTAACAATGATCTGAGATCATTGCCAGAAAACCTGAAATGCACATGGGAGGTGTCGCAGGTACACTTGGACAAATACATGGCAACCTGCCCCCCCTTCTCCTTCCTAAGTACCCTGGGGTTGTCAGGTGTCCACCTCTCCTCCCCCAGGACACTCAGCACAGAACCAGGCCTGGAAGTAGAGCTGGATGAAACATGACATCCCTGAGCCACCGAATTCACCAACAGGAAGCCACCCCACCTCAGAGGACTTCCTTACTGTCTAGGCCCATGGGAGTTAGTCTTATCTGTGACTTAACAGCTGAAACCATCCTAAATGATAGACTAAGCTTTACTTCTATTGATAGCATTCAAGTTAGCTTTGCTACAGTCTCTGAAATTATAAAATTCCAGGACTTGGATGAAGGAAAAGTCAGCCCAGGTACCTAAGACCGTGAGTACACCTTATCTTCAAATGCTAAGGAGGGTTGTGAGCACTGGCCTAACTTTTAATAATATAATTCGACTTATGTAAATTCTCAGTTCCTTATGTCTGCCAGTAAGTCTAATGGAATCCATTTCTGGAATCCAAGAAATAGCTCAGGAGTCCAGACTCCGTTTTTAAGAGCATGTGCTCTACATCATTTAGAGAAAAACTATCTTCCTCTGTTAAGACATGTCTCCAGTCTCAGGGTTTATGATAAATACCAGACTTTCACGTCTGAAGTTTTCTTCTCTGTTGAAGAGCTGAGTGGGCAGAGCTATTAAACAGCTTAAGGAGTCCACTCAGGTACACACTTTGTTTTCGATGATATAATAACAAGGTTTTAGTTCATCTGGACCACAACAATGTAAATTATTGGGCCTTGCTATTATAGGGTGCCTTTCACATTTATTTCATCTATTCTCATAAAAATCTTTGTAAAAATGATGATGATGCTCCCCCACTTTATAGATTCAAGACTGGGAGTGCAGTGACTTGATCTGCATTATGCCATCAGTCACAGATGGACCTGTGTCTGGAACTTGGACTCCTATGGGTCAGCTGTCCAACATCCTCTCATAAGATTAGCTTTTCCAATGGAAGAAGAAATTGCCCTCTGGCTCCCCAAAGTCCATTGCCCACTAGGTGAACTAGACTTGTGTATTTAACACTCAAAGCGCTACAGACCACAGTACTTATCATGGATTTTAATTGTATAGGTTATTGAAAGAGGGAAACTGTGTGTGTCTGTCTCTGTCTCTCCAAAGACATCCTCTGGACAGATGGCTCAAGACCAGGGGCACCTCCAGCATCAGCACTGTAAGGGGTTGCTCAAAGGAGCCAGCGAAGACTGGCAGAAAGGTGGCAAGCCCTGACCGGCTCCATGCTGACAGGTACTCATTACCAGAGCAGGGATAACTGAGGCCAAAAAAGGAGGGCATGAAATTTTTTAAAAGGCACCATAAGCAAAGGATCACAAATATCAAGCCCACTCAAGACCTACAGAAGTAACTCAAGAAGCCACCAAATGCAAAGAGAACAGACTAGGGGATTATCTCTCAGTAAACATGTGTGCTCCTCTACAACCTTCAAGACTGAGTCTTGCCAACTAATACCTGTGAAAAATGCTGTGTGATCCATTTTTCCCCTGCCTGCTCCAACATGCTCCAATGAGGGAAAACAAAAGGCTAAATGGATGGACTTTGGCCCTTAGCCTAATCTAGATAGTAGATGAGAAACCCTTTAACAGAGAACTAAAGGAAGATAGTCTTTATGGGAGGGCCTTGGGGCTTCAGAAAGAATGTTGGCAGCACTGATCACTGATAAGGTCAAGCTTCACCACCACCTAACTCAGGAATTCAGGGTGGATCAGCACTTTCCCAACAGAGATAAGGCTGACTCTTTCCCAGCCACCCAAAGAGACTTCTAGTGTGGACTTCTGGGAGCTTCTAGGAGCCAAGGTAACAAATAAAGGCATATTCCTGCTGCTAAAAGAATCAATCTAGACTAGTGGATCTCAACTCTAGGAATGACTTGGGGAGCTTTTTAAAAAGAATTCTGGCCCCACTCAAGACCAATTAAATTAAAATCATCTCTGCCCAGGCGGCAGTGGGTTTTAAAAGCCCTTCAGGAGATTTCCATGTGCAGCCAGGCATCATTGAGAACCACTGGTATGGACCAGGGGCTGGGAAACTTTCTCTACAAAGGGCCCAATAGTGAATATTTTTGGTTTTGTGGGCCATATAGTCTCCGTCTCAACTCAGCTCTGCCGTTGTAGCTGCTACAGACAATGGGTAATGAACGGACGTAGCTGTGTTCCAAAAAACTTTATTTACCAATACCCTGAGTGGACAGACTTTATAGTCTGTGAGCCATCCATAATTTGTTGAACTGTGGTGAACACTATAGTTTACCCCATGCAAGAATCCCTTCCAAAAGATGCTGTTAGTGGTCATATACTTTATCTGAACACATCCAGAGGCTAGAGTTTCTTGGGAAGAAGGAAAGAGTAACTCCGGAAAACAAAGTTTCTGAAATAACGAATGTGTTTGGTATGAAAAGGAAGGCAAACAGAAGAACATATTAGCACAAACAAAGTAGATGAAAACTCTGCAAAATGGAGCTGTAGAAAACATACCAGGACTGGCCACCAAGCAGCTAGCTCACAAGTTCACACAAACAAAGGTGGTTCTGAACCTTCTGGGGACGTGCATGCTCCCACCCACCAAAGGATCTAGGTTTGCTTTGGTCAGAGACAAAAAAGTCAAGCCTTATATATTCTTAGATACCAGATGGTACAATATTGAGACAAAGTCTTTTCTCTCCAATGAATGGAGTTTTATTCTGGTGAGTTCCATAACCTGGGAAAATCTGTGAAGGCTGTGAGCAAGATGCACTTCCCCTCCCTCCGCCCCCTCTATTCCAATATGAGAAATGGCTGTTCTAGTTCATTCCTTTGTTTACCATTATTGCTTCATTTCCCCCTATAATTAGCCATTAGGCATAAATTGGGTCCCCAACATTTAGTGTATAGCAACACCAGGTGCTGCATAAGTATTTCCTGAAAACTAAATGAATAGTTTAGCAATCCTACCGTGGACCATGAGAAAGTCAAAAAGTAGAAAGTGCTCTGCCTTCCACTTGCCCCATTTAGTGTTGCAAAATAGATGACTTGTCAACTTACAACCGGTCTTTATTTCCAGATAACTTGAACAATGGGAGGGCAAGGTGTTCCAAAAACACAATCGGCTCTTGTAAGCTGCCTCTTCCATATCTAGGAAACAGTACAGAGCACTGAAGACTACATACACAACCAGATCCGGATTCAAATCCACGTTCTACCATTTACTGGGTATGTAACCTCGAAGTAATTTAGCCTCCCCAATATTCAGCCCCACGCGTGTCCAATGAAGATAACATCACAATGTGTGCTTCACAATGTTTCAATCATAACCATGCACAGAAAACAGTAGTTCACTGAGTATTACTTCCCTTAGCTTCGAGTCATTAACAATGAAGGAATAATGGGAAATGAGTCTTAATGTTATTCCGTTCCTAGGAGCAGAGCAAGGGCACGCCTCCCAACTGTAGAGGGCTAGCACTGAGAGTGGGCTAGGCTGTGAGAGACCTGGATGGCCAAGTGCAGCTCGGGAATGCTTTGGATCCTACCACCAGCAGCTCCTGACGTGGGCCCAGACCTCTACAGGTGACATCAGTTAGATCATGACAATTCAAGTCAATGGGATCACGCTCTTGAACTTTATTTTGTGGCCAAAAAGCATTCATTTGAGTCATATCTAAGAGTTTTCTTCATTGTGACTGGTACTTCAGGTTAAATGGCAAATTGATAGAGCTTGGTCAAAACCCCAGGGGCAGCAGCAACCTGATAAACTGCCTGGATTAACTCTAGATTCCATTCATAGTCTCTGACATAGGACCTAGCAAGATCCGGTGGCATCTCCAGCCCTTCATGAAAACAGGCAGGCCCAATCTGACCTCCAAGGCCACCTACACAAGTAGATGTGGAGGTTGCGTCTACGCAGAGACTTCTAGTGGCTCAGGAAATGGAATCTGATGAGCGTGTTAGAATTTCAAGTCAACACCACAGAGTCACCTGCTTCCTGTACTGCAGGTTTCTTCATACACCACTCTGAAGACAGCATCTTCAGAACTTCTTTTTTACTGGGCATTAATAAAATTCCCTGGAGCACAGGAAGGAATGTAACTGACTGTGATTCCCTACTTGCCCAAATGTGAAGGGAGTGCAAAGCCCATGAAAATATAAAAATGGATGCCGATGAATGCCCCAGCTCCATAGGACTACAAGTTCTGAATGCCCTTAACCTATAGCCTCACTCCCCTTCAGGCTGGGTGTGGAATCCCAGGGCTGCAATAAGGTCCCCCTATATTTGCATCCTCAAGGGCTCCAGTCCTGAGTCCCCAAGCTCACTGCAACTGATGTCCTGGCTGCACTGGTAGAGTAGCCAGTAGGTAAGACACACCTTCCCTGGGCAATTTTTCCTTTCCGTCACTGGCAAGAAACTTCCTTTCAAGTTTTCCTGATATGTCCTTCTCTCCCGTTCCATCCTTGGAAACACTGATTGGAGAGCCTCTTTGCAGACCTAACCGAAAAGGACCATGGAACAGAAAAGGTGTCTGAAGGTTGAATCATATGAAATTACCAATATTCAGCCCATTTTAAGCTACAGAAATGACAACTTTATGTGGTTCAACCTAGCTTCTACTGAGTAACTTTCTGAAAGGTTTAGAATCACTAACTATATGTTCTCAGAAACAGTTAAAAGGCAATGTTTCACCTGGGTGTGACTTCGAGGCACCAAGTCCATATGGGCTCCCAACCCTACAAGATGACTTAAAAAGGATCATGTGCTGGGTCATAAAAGTTGTCTTAATAGATTTCAAAAAACTGCAATGTTACAATAGTGTAGTCTCCTACCTCAGTGGAATTAAATTAGAAATCAACAACATGACACCTTTAAAAAGTCCCAACGACGTACTTTTACAGAACCCATGGGTCAAGAAATAAATCACAAAGGAAATGAGAAAATTTCTGGACTGACTGAAAATGAAAACACCAAATTTTGAGGAATGCAGTTACAATGATACTTAGAAAAGAATTTATACCTTTAGGGTCCATGTGAGAAAATAAGAAAGGTCTAAAATCAATGATCTGAGTTTTCAGTTTAGGAAGCTAGAAAAGGAAGAACAAATTAAAGTCAAACTAGGTAGAAGGAAGGAAACAATAAAGAGGAGAAAGCAATAAAATAGAAAACAGACAAGAAATGGGGGGAAAAGGTAAACCAAAAGCCAGTTGATTGCAAAGATAAATACAATTGATAACACGTCAGCTATGATGATTAAGAGAAGGAAGAAGACACATACGATAAAGATCAGGAATGAAAGAGAGAGGACACCACCTCAGAGCCCCCAGGAATGAAAAGAACTATAAGAGAACTCTGAGAAAACTTGACAAACCTGACTAATTCCCTGTGGGCTAATTCCAGCTTGTTACCTGGTTTTATACTTCTCTCGGAACAAGCCACACACATGGTCTCTGGCTGCTTTTGCAGCATAGCAACAGGGTTGAGTAAGTAGTTGGGACTGAGACCATGTGGACCACAAAGCTGAAAATATTTATTACCTGACCCTTTAGAGGGAAGTTTACTGACGGTAGGATCAGATGAAGTAGACCGATTCCTTGATGCATACAAATACTAGAACTGATTGAAAAAGAAACAGAGACTCTGAAGAGACCTCTATCGATGAAAGGAACTGATTTTGTACTTACAAACATTCTCACAAAGAATTCCAGACCCAGATGGCTTTTCTGGTGAATTCTAGCAAATGGCCAAGGAAGCGTTAATACCAATCCCACACAAACTCTTTCTGAAAAGAGAGGTGGAAGGAACACTTCCCAATTCATTCTGTGAGGACAGTATCATGCTGATACCAGAATCAGAGAAACACATTTTTAAAAAAGAAAGAAAAACTATGGAGATAAAAAACCAGCCTCTAAAATTTAGCACGGAGCTGACTCATCACATTCTGATGGGAAGTTAAAATAGAAAAATAAAAACCAAAACAAAATATCTAGGACATACCGATATCTGAAGAACAAGAGAGAAAACAACCTGGAAACAACATACCATTATACCTGAGGCCCTACATTCTCTCGAGGCATGTGGTAAGAGAACAATCTGAAATTCCTATTACGGGGTGGGGGAGAAACCTCACCTGTCTGTCCCTCACAGCTTGCATGGCTTATTCACCTTCAACAACAGCTGCAATAAAAAAAGACCTATGGCCCCTTAGCCTTAACTCCATTCTGACTTGCAATGAATAAAAGCTCTGACCGTGTCTCTAATGTTCAGAGCTATGTCACCAGAGCCAAATACCTGGCGATATGGCAGCCATGTCATAGGTAAGTCCTTTCATGTCTCAAGTAGACTTAAGTTTTATAAAATAAACCCTAGTGGTAGCAGTTTCCTTCATTCTCCCCAAGCTCCCTGGCACCCAGGACAGTCATGGCCGTGCGTACCTGTGGTAGGCTGTTAAATGTGGCCAGGGACAGATTCAGGCAGACTGACGGAGTTAGTAACAGAATGCCTTGACTTCTGAGACTGGACTTGGCTCCTTCAATACCTGAGTATCTACTGAGTACTAATGAAACGGGGGCCTACCTTTGGCAGCTTCCTAGACTAAGAGGGGTTCCCTTTGAGAACATCAGTGTGTGCCCATCTAACTAGAGGGGCAGAAAGAGCTCCCCGGATTCCCTGGGTTATACTGAGTTCCTCCACCTTTAGTGGTTGCCCAAGAAAGGACCCTACAGAGAGACAGGTACATGACATGTGAACCATTGCATGGATTTCCCAAGGATCACCCGGCACAGTCCTAGCTGCAGAGGTCTCAGGTAAAGGCCTTTTCCACACTGACAAACGGGAGACACGAGGTTGTTTCACGTCACTACCTGAAAGGTGCTTGTTTTCCACCTTCCCCACCTGAATGTAAGCTCCACGAGGGCAGGGGCCCGTCGTCTCTTAGGCGCCACGGTATCGCAGTGCCTGGGCACAAAGTGGGCACTTGATAAGTATTTGCTAAAGGAGTGGCTAGCAGATGACCATCTGATTCCACTGCGGCCTGCTGATGACCTAATGGTACGGGAATAAAAAATTGATGAAGCACTCTTGCCCGAGTAAAGTTTGGTGTTTGCAGATAACCTAGCAGAGAAATGGCTTTTAAATGGCATGTGTTAACTGAAGGAGTCAGTCAACTCACAGCTGGCGTACGAGCGGCTGTCGTCCTCACACATTTTGTGCAGCTGCTGGTACTCCTCCTGAGCCAGCTCAAACCGCTGCTGCTTAATCTGGTAGATTTCTTTCTTGGCATTGAGAGCCTCCTGGGCTACAATTAAATATTCCTTCAACATCCGTTCCTGCTCTCGCCTCCACTGTTCTCTGGGGTCCTCGATCTGGGTCAGCTCTGAAATGAAAAGTGTGAGATGTAAGTACAACACACACACACACACAAAGAATGCCACTGACTTCAAAGTCAAATCTTGAGGTTGACTAATAGTCATGCGGTTATGGGACGCGTCAATATGAAAATGAATTACCAGGATACACATTATGAGAGAATCTACATAGCAAACCTTCCCAGAGTGTGGAACCCTTCTATTTTTATATCCACAGTTAAAATGAGGAGAAAACTCCATAAATATGAAATACTTCACTGGAGGGGGAAGACACCAGACAACTTTTCAAACTGTAAACAAATGTTGGCAGAGATGAACCAAAGGAGCTAATAATCACTGTCAAGCTAATGGATTTCCAGCCCTCTTCTCACCGACCTCTGACTAGGGTGCCGGCGGCTGCACTGCCCTCAGGCCGATTGCTTGCACACCACACCTGCAGCCCGTCTGCATTCCTCATGGACTTGCTTGTCTCCTCTGATCCATAAACTCCCCACTTCCCAGACCGCCTTTCTCACCCTACAAGCTCCCGTAAGGGCTCATGCTGCCTACCTCTGGCTCCAAACTCTCTCCTGAGCTCCCATCTTTGCTTCCCAACTGCCTCCTCGATGCTTCTCCACCTGGACAGACCCAAAGCAATTCTGAGTCCTCTGTCCAAAACCCATTCTCCCACCGCACCCTTTTGCTTCCCAAACGGAAACCAAAGCAAACAATGACACAACAGCAATCGCCTGCTTCTCCCGCCCTCCATCTCGAAGTGAGCAGCATCGTCTGGATGCCCACCCTTAGCCGACCTGGGAATTCAGCCTGGACTTCATCCCCAGAGAAGCCCTGCTCCTCTCCCTCACCCAGAACAGGCCATGAGTCATCAAGAACTGGTGACTCCTGCCCCTAGATATAATGGCTGACTATGTACCCTTCTCTCCATCCCCCCTTAGTTCAATCAGACCCTCGTGATCTCTCTGCAAAAACACACAGACTTCTAGTCTCATCCACCAAAAGTATCCTCCATGCACTCACCAAAGCTGCCTTCCTACCTCTGCCTGAAATTCCTGAACACATGAACCTCTTTTAAAGCACAAAGTCCAACATCCTCCATGTTATGTGAGTCCTGAAACTCACTTGCCAGCTTCTCTGTCCTTTTCTCCACAAATGTCATCTAAACAGACTGACTTTTTCCCCAAGTCCCCATCTTTGGTACTGCTCACCTGTGCATATGTTCCTGCTGCTCCTGTCCTTCTGCCCACCAGGGACCTTACCCTCTTCCAAGTCCCTTTCCCAGGGCACCTCTTTTTTTAAGCCTTCTCTGCCCTCGGAGAACACACATCTCTATGCAATGGCTAACACTGCATTCTCCCCACTAACATGTAATTGTTTTTACATATTTTTCTGTTTCCTACATAAAGTGCGAACCCCTAGAAGGCAGGCACACAGCCTCAGTCATCTTTATATTTTCAAAACCCTTCATCAGCCTGAAACCCAGAGAGCCATCAATTGTTGACTGTGGGCTCCCTGAATGAGGAACAGAAGAGACAGTCTGCTCCGAGGACAGATGACTACAGTCCCGAAATCAGATCCTTACACTGAGTGGGGGGAATTGAGCAAACAGGCAAGACACCCAGACTCAGGAAAGGCTCACTCTCTTCATGCAACAACTCTGCTGGTGGTGGTTTCAACACAAGTGAAAAATGGAAAGCAATGTCCCTGCTCCATGTTTAGCGTCCCCAGGCTATGGTGGCTCTGCTATAATGTTGACATATTGATAAGCATGTGCAGGTTGCTGGCAGCCAAAACAAAATAAGAGAGAGTTCATAGGAGAGAAAGGCTGGTCCAATTCCCCCCACCCAAATCTTCAATAAATATGCAAACTAATCCCTGCAGCGGGTGCTTGAGCAGCGCCATCACAACCCTAATCCCACCATCCCCTGGAGGATGGGTGGGAAAGTGCAACCTCTGCACCACGGGTGCCATTCAGCCGTAAAAACGAGTGCAGCACTGACACAGGCCTCAAAACCATCATGACAGAAGAAGCCAGATACAAAATATCACATAGTGTCTGCTTCCATTTACATGAAATTCCAGAAGAGGCAGATCCATAAAGACAGAAAGGAGATTGGCTGGTGGTTGCTAGGGGCTTGGGAGACTGAGGGAAAATGGGGAGTGACTGCTCACGGGTTCGGGATTTGACCTTGGGGTGATGAAATGTTCTGGAACTAGATAGAGGTGCCCGCTGTATAATGCTATGAAGGCACCAAACTCCCCTGGACTCTACGCTTTATAATGGTTGATTTCATATTCTGTGCATCTCACCTCAAAATGGTTAAAAATGGAAATTTTATGTCTGGTTTACTTTAACATACTCACACATGAATGCTTCCTAGGATGTTTCAAGGAAGTTCTTTTAAGCCCCCTCCCACCAACACCCCTCACCCCCCTTCACACTGCCACCCCAGGGCCCTACTAGAAAGCCATTCCGGGCCTTAAAAACTCACGTGGGGAAATAAGAAACCAGGAAAACAGCAAAAAGCAGGGTCTGGCCCTAGCCCCGGAGTTCAGATTCAGCGGGCCTGGGGCAGTATGGTCACCACTGTTTGTAACTGCCCGACGTCTCTGTCGTTTATTCAGCCGTGAGACCCGCTGCGATGGCCAGCACTGTCAGCATTCTGTCCGGTGCGCTAGAGGGTCCTGGGCTCCTCAAGGTGGTCAACCCAGGGCCCCTCTGGTCCCTATGCCACTGTCGACCTGCACAGTTCCAATTTAATAGATTTGCCTCCCCCGGTTCTGTGCTTTCTGAAAGCTGTGCTCCCAAGAGTTGGCTTCTCAGGAGCGAGTTTTCTGGAACAGGATCTTTGGTCACCTATGCACAAAGTATTACAATGACATAACCTTTCTTGCTCCTGAAAAAAAGAGGTGGGTTCTCTGAAGACCTCAGAGGGAAGAGGTGGTGTGACCCTGGAGGTGATTAGTTTACCCACGTCCCCTCTGGTGCTGTGTCACCCCCGTTACACTCAAGGTGGCATTAAGAAAGTCCTTAATGTCTAGAGTGTGCTATTGAATCCTTGAAGGTGGAGACTGGGTTTCACTTTCCTGCGTCCCCAGGGCCTAAAGAGGGGCCAGAACAGAGAGACATCTACAACACTTGCTGTGATTCAGCAGCAGCCAAGCTGGGGCCATGGAGGGATGAGTTTATGAGGGACAAGCCAGGACAGGTCCTGGGCCTCAGCAGCGGGCAGGCCGACTTTCCAGAAAGGTTGTGTAAGGCAGATGCCTTTGCTGCTCAGTCACACCACCTGGGCCCTAGAGGCGAAAGCCTGGAGATGAAGCTATGGTGTGCGCAGGCCCATAACACAGCGACCTGGCCGAGCAGCCCACACTTGTGGGAGTGGCCTTCACCTGTGGGAACTGCCCTCCCCTGTGGGAGTGGCTCTCCCCTTTGGGAGCTGCCCTCCCCCTGTGGGAGTGGCCCTCCCAGTGGGAGTGGCCCTCCCAGTGGGAGTGGCCCTTACTTGTGGGAACTGCCCTTACTTGTGGGAGTGGCTCTCCCTTGTGGGAACTGCCCTCACCTGTAGGAGCTGCCTTCACCTCTGGGAGTGGCCCTCCCCTATGAAAACTACCCTCCCCTGTAGGAGCGGCCCTCAACTGTGGGCGCTCCCACCAGCAGTTGGGAAAGCAAGCCCAGATGGCCAGACACCCCCAAAACACACTAGTGGGTCAGCCAGGGTGGTGAATCCACCTAGAAGCCCTCTTGCCACCCAGATTCCTGCCTGGGAGGCCAGGCAGTACCTATGCCAAGTGCCCAATCTTTGGGTAAGACCTACACTAGAGCGCAAGGCCGAGTGCCACGTATCAAAAATGGTTGATACGGGAAGCCTGGCCATTCAGGTTTCTTTTCTTTTTTTTTTTTAGCTCAAATTGTTTATTATCTGATTCAATTAACATAAAATTAAATTTCAATAAATAGAACTAGAACAAACATAAAAGGGAAAGAGAAAATAATGATTAAAAAACTTGTTCATTAAAAATGTGCATTTAAGATTAATACTGAGAATTTCTACAACTTATTTCTTGTTCTTCCACTGTAACTGAAGAAATTATGCTTGAAATAGTAATTTTCTAGATTACATCATTTTTGCATACTTTGAATAAACACTATGCGTATTAATATTTTTAAGTTTTTGATGTGACAAATGAGCATGTTTCTTTCTTGTTTAACTATCTAATCCAGATTGGGTGGACAACAATGCTATCCTCAGGGAATGATGTGTATCTAAACTCCTTCTATGCTTTGTTTTGTAATTGCAGTTTACATTTAATATTATTCTTATGAGTTTCAGATTAAATATCGGGAGGACCACTCTGTAAAGTACATGACTGCCACTCAGGTTTGCTATTCAGAAGGTGACTTGGCAAGTGACAATGAAGGAATTGGCTCTAAAGGCACCGGCCTGGGCCAGTCACTCTAAGGGGACATGCAGAGCCATGGGACTAGAGTGAAGGAAGAGCTTCGAAGTCATTGGTGTGAGTGGCATGGGGCATCCTCGGGCCCTCCTGCCTGCCCAGCACTTAACACACCGGAGGACAGAAAACACAGTTAGGAGAAGCCATGCTTTATGCCCCTGCTAGTAAAAAAGGACAATGACAGAAACACTACAGTGAGTCAGCAGTGGAGAACAGATCTAGAATGAAATGGGGCCTATGAGGCAGGGTGTGTCACCCTCGGCACACCCTGACATTTGGGGTCGGCTCATTCTCTTGTGGGGCCATCCTGTGCTATGCACTGCAGGTTTGGCAGCATACCTGGCCCCTACCCACCAGACTCCAGGAGGCCCCTCTGCCATGTGTGACAGTTGACTATTAGCAGATATTACCTAGTGTCCCCAGAAGGCAAAATAAGCCCTGGTGAGAACCACTGCTCTAAACAGTCCTACAAACCAGGCGGGCGTGGTCAGGGACCCTCTGTTTCAGCTGTAGTCTTTACACCATTCCTTTTCTTCTCAGAGATCAAAAAGGTTTGGTGGATTCCAGTTACACGTATGAGCCAAAATGAAGTTAAGGTAACCACTTGGGCAGTTAATTACTCCAAGAATGTTTAAGCCTCCACTTTGTGATAACCAACCTTTTCATTATGAGAGGTATTTCTGGATCCAAACTGCCTGGGAAAGGTGTTCCTTACGTTAGATATTATGACCCTCCATTAAACCTATGTCATACAGTCCTCAGCAGCCTAGAAGCAAAGCAGCTACATAACTGCTTCATTTTTTTAAGGAGTCAGCTAATGAAAACTTCAGATTACATTTAGAAAACCCAGTTTAATGACACACTGGGCAGTAAAGATCATTTTGCTCTACAAAAAGAGCTTTTAGCATCTTTGAGATCAACATGAAAACTCAGTCATGTATAATAACTCAAATGTGGCATTCTACTTACTATTTATGTGGTCCATGTAATAAATTCCAATTTGTTTATCATATACAGTTTCCCATCCTAAAGGAAGCTCATCTCCAACACAATCAGCAAAGGTCAGTGGCTTTGTTATCCTGCAAAATAAAATTACAAAAGCAAATTTGAATATCAGGTCAATTTTGTGTAAGTTTGCTGAATCAATTCTAGAATCAGGTTTTAATACGACACGATAGATTATCTTATTTCACTGACTGGTTTTGCCCCCAACTTTTGGAAAATTAAATCATTGACTTTGCCTAAGTAATAATCAGTAACAATAGCAGTACACTCAGAGTTAAAATCATTGCTATCTCATGGTACAACTTTAAATACCAGCAAAAACATATCGAAAGTTACAAAACAGGTAAGACAAGCATCTTCTTCCAAGCAGTGCGTGTAATGAGGTGATGACAGCGGAATGCGGCTCTTCCACAACGACAGGACAGCAGCCCCGCTTTGTTCTCGATCCGTGCAAAGTGTTCCCCCTCCCAACTTTCCATACATCACAGCTTCAATCTAGCCAAAATGTAATCTTTCTATGGCTGGTGATCATCAGTTAAGGAGTTAAACATAACTGTTGACCAGGCACAAAAATCCAAACATGCATGGTAACAATACAAAGAGATGCCTACTGACTACTGCCTGGGTGCCTGATGCAGTTGCAGTCAAGATTGGAAAGGGTCCTTCTTGTTTTCTGGAGAAAAACAACAAAAGTGTGTTGTCTACAGACCTCTCTCCTTGAAGTAAAGCCAATTAAAAACCTTGGTTTGACACAGAGAGATAAAGGAAAGGTTCCCAGATGGGCTTCTTTAAAGTAGAACTCCCCCTCCCCACACCTCACGATCACGCTGATGGACAAGACAGCTCTTGTATAAAACGGGCCACACCTATAATTGTCTGAGTCTGGGCAGCTATCTATTTGGGAGTCTCCATAAATGCACGGACTGACATGCATGGGAAGCCGATAACCTAAATGTCACTAACTCAACCCTCCCACATCCTCTGAGCCCCTGGCCCCCGGAAGGTGAGAAGCCACAACCACGGCCAAACCCCACAAGACCACTATAAATCCTGAACATGTTATTCTGCTAAACTGGTTCAGCAACAAGGCTTTGTCTCTCCCACTAGCATTTAGAAATTGATGAACACCATCAGAAAGGCACTGGTTGGAATTCATCTTCATTTTAAACATATAGTTTTAAGAAATTAGAGCCTATATCAAAACAGAAATATACAAAAGGTAAAAGTCACCATGGGCATCCTCCCAAATACGATGCACTCAAAACCCCACAACATCACAAGAGCCTATTGTGTGCCGGTCCCATCCCACAACACAATGTCCACAGCACAATTCCTTTACGGGTCGGGAACAGTGTGCCGGTGGTCTGGCTCCAAGTCAAGCAGGTAACAGCAGGATTTTGTGTGTGATTCAAGTCCTAAATGGGACAAAACCACAACAAAGACAATGCTACTTTAGGATGAACTGAGTCCTGAGCACACCTCTGCTATCCTAGATTTACGAGTAAGCCTAGAGAAAAGTGCCCGATTGCAGGCATAGTCTGAGCATGTTTGCATACGTGATCTCATTTAATTCATAGACCCAGGTGGGAGACCTGACCTCACAGTACTGCTGAGCCTACCTCACTCACTTTATAATTCAGAACTGCTACGAAACTATTCTAGGTTCACATTTTTCAATTTTTTATACAATAGCCAATGCAGGTCATTATAACACTTCCATACTCCTTGCTCCAAAAATAAACTGATACATCTACCATTTTGGTGAATGTTATTTTGGCTTTCTATAGAGTCCACGTCTCCAATTCCACTTCCTTTCTAAACAAAGCACGAGGTTTCCACGACCATCCACAGCATCAGTGCCTCGAAGCAAGCCGATGAGGAGTCGTGGCTCTCGGTCTCTGCACCCACAGAAAAATTACCAAGTCCACAGGCCCACATTTTGAGCTCATTTAGTCTCACTTGACAGCAGCTTGAACAGTGATGAAGTTTTCTGGCTCTCTAAGACAAAAGTGGTACACCAGAAGGCAAGGACAGGGATCCCATGCAGCAAAGGGGGCAGCCGCCAGCACGGAGGAGCACATGCACCCACTCACTAGATTCATCCGTCACACTGTGAAATCCAGTGCCTGCAGCAGCACACCCATGGCAGCCAGCTCCTAAGATGGCTCCCAGCGCTTCTTGCCCCCTGGTGTTTGTGTCCTTGTAATCCCCTGCCACACTGAATAGGGCTGACCTGTACGACCAACAGGATATTGTGGAAAGGACAGTGTGTGGCCTCTGAGGTAAAGTCATAAAACACATGTGCTTCCACCTTGTTCTCTTGGATGGCTGGGTCTGGGGTAGAGCAGCACCATGCTGTGAGGACATTCAAGCAGCCCAGTGGAGGGACCCACATGGAGAAGGAATGAGGCCTCCCACCACCAGCCAGCACCAACAGCCAGCCATGTGAGCAAACCTCCTTGGAAGTGGCTCCACCAGCCCCAGTGAAGTGTACTAATAAAATCTAGGAATAAATGACTTCCATTTTTTACAAAAGAGTTCACTAAAGGAACTGATATAATTTATCTAAACACTCTCCTACTATGGATAGCTACATTATTTTCTAATTTCCACTAGTATAAATATTCCTAAGAGCTGCTTAGGAAACAGTTCAGTGATTTTTTTTTAAAGATTGTATTTATGTATTTTTAGAGAGAGGGGAAGGGAGGGAGAAAGAGAGGGAGAGAAACATCAATGTGTGGTTGCCTCTCGTGCACTCCCCACTGGGGACCTGGCCCACCACCCAGGCATGTGCCCTGACTGGGAATCAAACTGGTGACCATTTGGTTCACAGGCCAGCACTCACTCCACTGAGCCACACCAGCCAGGGCAGCAATTTCTTAAACAGTTAAACAAAGAGTTTCCATATGACCCAGCAATTCTATGCCTAGGTGTACAAGAGAAATGGAAACATGCCCCTAAAGAATGTCCATACACAAAAGAATGTCCATAACAGCATTACTCACAACAGCCAAAAGGTGAAAACTAGGGTCAGCAACTGACAAATGCATATGTAAAACATGGTCGATCTATACAATGGAATATTATTCAGCCATTAAAAAGGGTAAAGTACTGACACAGGCTACAACACAGATGGACCTTGAAGTCACTGTGCTGAGTTAAAGAAGCCAGATATAGAAGGCTACATGCTGTGTGGTTCTATCTATAAGAAATGTCCAAAAGAGGCAAATCCATAGCCAGGGAGTAGACCAGCGCTGCTGGGGGCTGGGGGAGAGAAGGAATGGCAGTGACTACTAATGGGTATGGGGCTTCCTCTGAGGGTGATAAAAAGTTCTGGAACTAGATAGTAGTGATGGTCACACAACTTGGTGAATATACTAAAAACAAACTGTACAGCCCTGGCTGGTGTGGCTCAGTGAATTGAGTGCAGGCTGCGAACCAAAGGGTCGCCGATTCAATTCCCAGTCAGGGCACATGCCTGGGTTCTGGGCCAGGTTCCCAGAGGGGGCCATGTGAGAGGCAACCACACATTGCTGTTTCTCTCCCTCTCTTTCTCCCTCCCTTCCTCTCTCTCTCTAAAAATAAATAAATAAAACCTTTAAAAAAAACTGTATACTTTAAATGGTGCATGTTATGGTATATGTGAACTATATCTCAAGTTTTAAAGCTACGATGAAAGGAACATCTCTGTGTGTAAAGCTCATAATCTGTACTTACAATTATTTTTTGAAAGAGTCCCAGAAGTAAATTTACAAGGTCAAGGATGGAAAGCTCCTTTAACCATATCTTAAATTTAATGTGAAAAATCCAGACAGTCACGTATAAAGGAAAGGACATGAAGTCACCTATAATCCAGAGGCCCTGCTTATTTTCTCTCCTCCTGCTTCCTACATTTTTCCACAGCTGATATCATACTAGATACAATTTCATACACTGATTTCTTTTGTTTGCGTATTTCTTCAGGCTCTTTAACTCTTTGTTAGCACCACTTGCTATCGCGTTGGAATCTTCCATTGTGTGCAGTCAACCATAATTTATTTACCAGGCACCTCAAGTCATCTATCTAGGCATGTTCCACTTTTCTGCTCTTTATTGTAAAGAACAGATATGAGCTTACAGTAAACACTTGATGTATATTGCCAAGGTGCTTGACCATCAGCATACACACCTACCAGCGAGGTAAGTGGTGGTCTTTTTCATCGCCCTCTGGGGATATCAAGGGCTCAGAATAAATCCATATGGCACAAGCATGCTTTACTTTCAAGGAACAAGTTGGTAGGGAGTACAGTGTAAGTTTAATAGCATTTTCAGAATGTGGAGGAGTTGGAAAAACATGGTGAGCAATGAAGTGATAAGCAGGGTACCCACTGTTCCCACGCTTCAAAGTGTGCTCTAACATTGTATCTCAAGGTCCCTGGGCCAGCTCTCACTGATCTCCTTGTTCCGTCTCCCTATCTGAGTAACCTCAACCCGGAGAGATGCCCCCTTTCCCTTTCCCTGCCCCAACCCCCACTCAGAGATATTCCTATTCCTGGCCTCAGCACAGAAAATGGATACATTTTGGATTCTTACCAGAGTTGGTCCACAAGAAGGGAGAGAAGGATGGGTAGCACCAACACTGGACTTCTTTTTATTCCCTTTTGCCTGTTGCATCCTACAGGGCTCTTTTAGAAGCAGCCCTAGGCCATTTCAGCCTGTGTCAGCTCCGAGAGAGCCCAGTTTCCTAATCTTGAAAATGGGGATGATCAGACAAACCTCACAGGGTCACGTTAGCTGGGACGGCCTCTTCGGTTTCTGCAGACACAAGCTCCATCCACTCTACCTCCTGCCTCCCTCTCATTGCCCTAGCACACTTGCTTCACACTGTTTGAGTTTCCTTTTGCTGCTTAACAGAGTACCACAAACTTGGTGGCTTTAAGCAACATAGACTTATTATCTTACAGTTCCAAAGATCAGAAGTTTGGGTTAGTTTCTCTGAACTTAAACCAAAGAGTCAATAAGGCTGTGTTCCTTCCAGGGGGCTGCAGAGGGGAATCCATTCCCTTGCCCGGTTCAGCTTCTAAAGACTGCCTACCATCCACAGCAGCTTCCTCTGCCTTCAAAGCCAGCCACGGCTGACTGAGTCTTTCTCAGGAGGCCTTGTCTCGGGTTCTTCCTCTTCTGCCTCCCTCTTCCACTTACAAAGACCCTTGTGATTACATTGGGTGCCCCCTGAATAATTCAGAATAATCTGCCCATTACAAGATCCTTTAGTTAGTCACATCTGCAAAGTCCCTTTGGCCATGTAAGGTAACATATTCACCAGTTCCAGTCCTAATCAGGACATGGACATCTTGGGAGGCCATCATTCTGCCAACTACAGACAGCCACTGGGGAGACCGAAGGGCAGAGGCTGGGCAGAGCAGGTGGCAGCAGTGCAGTGCCTCGAATACCATGCTTGTCTCCCTGGCCAGGCTCAGGGGCCTGGAATACCTGACATCAGCTACACCAAACTACAGAAAATTAGAGATGGGCAGCAGACGGTGGGAGCAGAGAGAAAAGAGAAAAGTAGGAACACTGATTCTTAACATACTTTCTTTATCAAAAAAAAAAAAAGGCCAGGACAACCCTATGGCACGTGGACTACACTCTCCAGCTTCCTGGAACAAGATGACCTTTGTGTTTCCAATGTCCTACTTGTTTTCAGTATTCTATTCAGAGAGGATTCTCTTCATTTACAATTTCAGTTCCAGACCAACCTCCAGGAAATTATAAAGACTTCCTTCACATTTTCTAACATATCCGGCTCACAGTGAGTTTCAGAGCCCACCAGAACGTGGACACCATGAGGTGACTTAGGCCCCGTGTGCTGTGCTATTTGCCTCCCCAACTCCAATGACCTAACGTCAACACCTGAGAGCCAGGGTTCTCACTTAGCACTGAGAGGGTCCTGAAGTCCCTGAAATTGCACTAAAACTGATAAGCACAGCCCAGGACTTTCAGCATATTCCCAGAGATGATAATCACCCCCCCAGAAACAAAGTTGAGAAGCTCTTTTATTTTTTTATTTTAATTATTTTATTGTTGTTCAAGTACAGTTGTCTACATTTACCCACCACCACTCCCTCCCACCCAGCCATCTCCACCTCCCTCCCCTGATTCCA
>VMDR010010762.1:0-29989 GCA_007922815.1 Macrotus californicus
AGGTCAGAGTGAGGGCATTGTAGGCCATGGGAATAGCGAGAGCAAGGGAGAGATCCTGAGTGGGGAGGAATATGCGGAGCCACAAGAGGGTCAGTGTGGCAAGAACACAGGCAGCAAAGGGAGAGTGGCGGGAAGGGAGGCAGGCTTCACTGGGCACTCAGAGAACGAGACAGACCAGGTGCTTATTTTCATGAAGTTTATATTCCAGAGAGGGGATGCAGGGTTTTGAGGAGGCATTAACTGTTTAAAGTAGGGAAAAATATGATCAGATTTATACTTGTTTTTTAAGTAAATGTTATATTTGAAGTATAACATATAGAACAGATATGTGGTTTGAAAAGATTACTCTTGCCACAGTTTCAACAATTCTCAGGCAGAGAATTCTCTACTTAACAAAAGAAAAAACAGGTTCTGCAAAGCTAAGTAATTTATTTGAGATTATTTATTCAAACATTTGAGTGCCTACAATATGGCAGGCATAGTACACCATGTGCTTGGGGATGCAGTGCAGAAATGACTGAAAAAGTCTTGCTCTTAAGAAACTCACAATCTAGTGAAAGAGACAGATCTTGAAACATGATACAGTGTACTCCATAGTAGTAATGAGTAAAGTATTAGGGTGTAAAAAGGAATTACAGCTCCCTAGGAAGAATTAATCATTTCACCTCTGTGTTAAAAGGGCAATTTTTTTCATACTATTAGATGAATTTTCAGTCTTTCCTGTGCTTAGAACATAGTAGGTACTTGAGCAAGTATCTGTCATACAAACCAACCCAGGACTTTTAATTCCTAGTTCAGTGCCTTTCAAGTGAGCAGCCGCGCCCCTAACCCTGGAGGAGTAGGCATTAACTCCAAGGCACTCTTCTTTCGAAGCTGCTTTCAGAGCCAGGCTACAAACCACATGCACAACACAAACAAAGTCTCGTCAAATTAAAGCCAAACCTCATCTCTGACCCAGCCCGAAAATCCATAACAATATCCAAACATAGTTTTTAAAAGCAAATCTTCATTCAGAAGAAATGTTCCTATGGAAGCAATCAAGCAAATATGCCACATACTCCTTTGTAATACATGATCTCTGTTCTGAAGGGACTTATATTTTAGTTTCTAATTGTAAAGATAAAGCACAGCACATAAAACGAAATGCAAGGTAGCATTTGCTTATTTAAAATATTTATAAACTGCTTCCTACAGGCCAGGACAGGAACTGCCCTAGGGATGGATGCACACATGACTTAAGACAAAAGTCTGCCTTCAAGGAATTCACAGTCTCTTGCAGGGAAGCTGGTGACACACAGCCCCAGCAGGTACCTGTAACTCAGCAGGCACACACAGAGGAGGACACGGAGGCTGTGTACAGATGCCATAGGTTCTACTTCGTCAGCCTCCTATTTCTGTTGGTCAGTACCCATGCCTTATCAGTTGTTAAGTATTTCGAAATGGCCCCTGATTATAAAACGAACTAACAAATATTATAAGTAATTGCTATACGAAAAAATAACACAACAATGAATAATAAAAGGGTTCAGAGGAGATGCTGAGAACTAACATTTAGGGGTGGTCTCGAAATCCCCTGGGTTTCTCACCCAGGAAGGTTAGCATATTTGGTAAAAGAGTTGGTTCTAGGCAAGGAGAATACAGTTATCGAAAGGCCAGTGGCTCAAAACACCCAGGTATAGCCCTTCAACCATGTTGAGGATATGGCTCAGAAGTGTGCTGTCCAACATGGCAGCCATTATCCACACGCAGCTCCTTAGAACCCGGCACGCGGTTAGTCTGAATTGAGATGTGTTAAGCGAAAAATACACTCCAGATCTCAAAGACTTAACATGAAAAAAAAAGTAAAGCTTCTCAATTTTTAAAAACTGATTACATGTTTATGTAATATTTTAGACACATTAGAATAAATCAAATGTTATAAAAATCAATTTTACCCTTTCTACTTTTTTTAATATTGCTACTAGCAAAGTTAAAATGACCTATGTGGCTTATATTTGTGGTTTGCATTCTATTTCCACTGGACAGTTCTAGTCCCGAGAGCTTTAACAAGCTAAAGAGCTGAAAGTCTCTAGGAGATAAAGCACCATGAAGGTTTTCAAACTTAAGTACCTGGGGTAGACTTGGAGGGGGCAGGAAACATAAACAAAGCACTGTTTCAGGGAGATTGGTGTGGGGGCAATCTGTGGGTCAAGACACTAGCGGTAGTTGTCAATGTCAAAAAGTAGTAAATGTCAAGGGGTAAGCAGGCTGGGCTGGAAAGTGTACACTGTCTTTAGAAGTTCACATTGGGTAGACAGAGGAGGAAGAGATCAAGAGCAGGGTGAGGTGAGGGAAGACGAACAGCTGCAAAGGCTGACCCCAGTCTGGATAACCAAGGTGCACTGCTCAGCAGACTTGGCAACTTCAGCCAACAGATTAGGTTAGATCTAGTCTGGCTCACCGGTAAGGTCTCCCAGGCAGAGGCACAATTCAGAGGGAGAAGAGGATCAGGATCCTCTTCCGCAATTTCTGCTCTAACTCTATGCAGCAAGACCTCCAACAGTGGGATCAAGTCCTAGAGAAGGTAGGAGCAAACAAGGCTACCAGAAACTACAAGATAGCAATAAATTATAAAATCAAAATCCCAGACTCACAACACAGCCAATGAATGTTTACCGAGACTTTGCCGTACGCATGCGTCCTGGCTAGGCCTGGAGAGCCACGGGAAACAAACCGGGCGCAGCCCTGAGTCACACTGGGCTGAGAGCTGTGAAACAAGAGCAGGAGCTCTTAGGGATCCAGATGAGGGAGGGTGCAGGTGGTGGGGCAAAGTCATAAAGGAAAGCCTCTCTGAGGAAGTGACAACTGAATCTGAACCCTGAAGTCAGTTAGGAAGCAGGGAAAGAACAGCCCGAGGCAGGAAAGCGGTAGGTACAAGAACCTTGAGGCTGGAAAAGGCTTGGGTAACTCAAGGAATTAGAAGACTGATTAGAGTTAGAAGGTCAGAAAGGGCGGGGGGGGTAAAAGAAATGAGAAGACTGGAGGGATAGCCAGAGGCTAGATCTTGTAGAGCCTCATAAGATGAAATATAAAATCCCAAATGACCTGAGTGCATTGGGAAGCCATGAGGGGTGTTGACCAGGGAAGTGGTCAGATCCTGATGGGGTTCTAAATGCTCCAACTACCGATGCTCCACTCAGCCTAGTGAACCTGAGCCAGCTTGGCAGCAAAGGGGCAGAAGCCAGTATTTGTAGCTAAGGAGCAGGGTATCAGGTCTGGGATAACGGAGTTTATTATAAGGGCCTCCAAGTATTCCAAGGTTGCAAGTTTGGGAGGATGGCATCCCTGAAAATTACAGAAAAATCAGATAGAAGAGCTGGTTTGGGAGGCACAGTTAGGCATAACTTGGAACATAGTGAGTATGAAATAGTGAAGAATTTCAGCAGGTAAGTATGGATGTTATTTGGATTATGGAAGAGAGATCGGGCATGGACATGCGGGTTAGTAGATAGGGAGGTGATAGATATTTTAAGTACCAAAAGTAAATGACATTTTCACAGAATAGAAAAAGAGAAAAATAAAACAAGGACAACAAAAGGAGCCCTAGCCTGATCTTCAGTGTTATCTCCAGGACACAGGTCAGGAGAAAAGTATATCAAAAGGGATACAGCATGAGGGGATCTTGCAGGGGGGAGGGGGGGCGTGATGAGACTGTTTGGTGGCCTCACTGCGCTTACATGAGTCTATACATGTGTCAGCATTCACAGAGCTATATACACACTGAAAGTCAATGCTGCTATATGCTATTTTAATTTTTTTTTAATTTTAAATTAAAAATTTAAAGTCAAAAGGGCTAGCTGCTAAAGGGAAACAGAAAAAGATGCTCTAGGAAATTTAACTATTAGCTCATTGGTAACCTTGGGGAAAGCCTCCGTGAGTAGTGAGGCTGGGAGCCAGGATGCAAAGGTTCAAGAATGAGTAGTAAAAGGGAGCAGTCATCGTAGCCTCCTCTTTTAGAACCTGAGGTGAAAGGAAGAACAGAATGGAACAGCAGCTCAAACAGATAAGCAGAACTGGGAGATTGAGCAAACTGGAAGAGCCAAACTTCCAAGTCCATGAGTTGTTCCATTTAAGTATTCTAGAATATACGTTTTATAATGAACTATTTACTTTTTTTATTGTCCCATTAAACTAAAACTGCTAAAATGAACCTGAAGTCATTACATTTTTAACTCTGCTCCTTAGTCAACTTACATTTACTGTGTCCCTACTATGTGCAAAGCACTGTGCTAGATGCAAAAGTCCCTAGTCCCTGGGAGAACACAGAGGATTAATCACAACAGCAAGGTAGTGTAGCGGAGATCTAAAAGCCTTTGACCTATAAATTAAATGCATTCTATTTACCTTTATAAAAGTTAAACAAGGAGGAAATAAAAACAATGCATAGATGTACTTTGGTATGAATGTTCTTAATTTTTTTAAAAGCTAAAAATGAGTTTAACATTAAGTTCTTAAATCAGGTATGGGCAACCTAATCATCAGCGGCATTTACTATCCCTTTACTATTCCTCTCTACTTTTCAGTGCCCTTCCCATGTATTTTCCCCTGGCTAATTTAGGGGGCAAAATGGAACAAGTGTCGGCTTTAAAACCAGACAGACTTGAGGCTAAATCTATGCCCCTGAACTTCCTAGCTGTGTGGCTCTTGGAGGCTCTTTTTCTCACCCATAAAACAGTCATGATACCTATCCCACAGGCTTGGGTTGAGGTGAGGATTAGAAAAAAATATGGGAAGCGTGCAATGAATGTCACTACTATTTGAACAAATGATATTTTTCTGATTTTACAAAATTTTAAGTGCTTCCTTTTGAAGGAGGAAAAATATTATTTTGTTTCAAGTGCATGACATTTACCAGCTACCTTAGAAAAGTAGCTCTCAAGAACTTCTCCTCCTTAAGTCCTATGACAAACTATTCTGCTCAAATAATGTGTGGGACAAGCACTTAAAATCGGCAGAGAACTAAGGAAATGTAAAGAAGTCCCAAGGACAAGCCAGTCTGGTCTGTGTTCTCAATACTTGCCCTAGTGAAGGAACCTACTACAATTCACAGCCGTCCCACTACCTACCTACAGAAATACTACATACTGTGTCAGCGCAAGACAATGTGCTAAAAGTTCTGCTTTTTAAGAGGCATTTGTAAAACTCTACCAAAAGAATAAGTATAGCTTCAAAGCCAAGATCACGGATGCTTCCCCAAATCAATAGGAAACTATCATCCTACTGAACTTCCCTACATCGAAGAAAGGAACAGTCTCTGTCGTTAACGCTAAGATGTACACCTTATTTCTGTATGCTTAACTGCTGGGGGGGTGGGGGGGCGGCGGAGCGCAACTAATGACGTTTTTATTCACTGACAATGGAGAAACATCTCTGGCAAATTTTGTCGTATAATTTTGCTTGTGCTGTAATACAAATACAAACTTGAAATTCTCCTAATCCCTCGCTCAATCTCTAGCACAGATGCTAAAATGCGATAAAATAGCCAAAACATACATGAGAAAGCAAGGAGTCGTAAAAGACCCAGACTGGTACCCTGTGCCCAAAGAACTGAGGATGGGCTGGTTCTTAACGCGCCTCACAGCGGCTCCCATTACTGGGGTGTCTAGAGACACTCGAGTGCATCCTTACCCACCGTGGGCTGCCTAATGACCCCGCTGGTTTGAAACTAAAGAGCGCTGGACCAGAGGAAGGCAGAAAACACTCCTCGGGTTGTTTCGACCAATGGTCCAATATTATTCCCCTTGTTTCCTCGTGAAAAGTCTGAATTGCCCGTCGAAAATGGCCACATACGCAGGGCTCTGGGATGAGGGATGAAAGGGTGGGACTCCCGACCCGGGTTAAGCAGGAGGACACATTCACTCCGTCACGCAGGTCCTGCACACAGGCAGAGACCGGGAGGCTCCGAGGCCTGACACGTCCCTCGGACACGAACCTCCGCGAGCCTCGACTCTCGGAGGCGACGGGGACCCCTCCCTGCCCAGAGCCCCCCCACCCCGCGCCCCCGAAACGGGAAGCGAACCCGACCGGAGCAGCCCACCCGGAAGCCCTCCCCAGCTCACACCTGCCGGCGCGTGACGCCCACAGCCGCGCGCGCCCGACCGTCCGTCCCGGCCCTGCCATTCGGGGCGCCCCTTCTCCGTGGACCGCACGTAGCCGGCGTTCCTCCCCGCCCCGAGGTCAAACCCACCAGACTCCCGCCCCCACGGAGCAAGCAATCAACGCCCCTGCCCCCGCCGGGCCCCGCGCGCGCTCACGCCCCTCTCGGCCCTCTCCCCGCCGCGCTCGCTCACTCGCGAGGACTAGCACAGTCTGCGCCTCAGCTTGACAGGCCGGCCCGCGCCGCGCGCTCCCGCGAGCGTTCTCGCCCACCCGGCTACCCAGTTCTGACTTGCGGTGTGCGGGGGAGGGGAAGAGCAGCAGAGGCCGTCGGTCCTCACTCACCGCCGAGCCGTGCCGTTCCGAGTGCGCGGCGTTCCGCTGTGAGGCGATGCGCTGCGATGCGCGCGGTCCCCGCTTCTCCGCAGGTTGTGGAGGCGACGTAGTAGGGGGGACTGAGGGGAGCGGGGGTCAGTCCCGCCCGCTTCACCTCCTAGAAACACGGGGACCCCAGAAACTAAAAACAAAATAAACAAACTTTCCCCTCCGCCTCCCTCCCCCAAAACCACAACACAAACACTCGGAGGCCCGCCCACAGCCTCACTCTATTGGCTGTAGCGAGGATACCTCAGGTTGTCATTGGCTGGATTTTATGCTCGTCAACCTTATGCTCCGCCCCTCCAATGCCTCGCCGCGGCCGTCACCCCTCATTGGTCAAGCGCTTCCTGTTTGACGAGCTAGGATTGGCGGAGCTGCCTGCGCCAATCATTTGGGGACACACCCCCCTAGCATCCCAGAGGCCGCTTCCTTGGTCGCGGACCCGGAGAGACGAAGGGGAAACTAGAGCATGATGGCGGCCGAGCTCGCTTGGCGCAACCATGGTCTTTTTTCTTTTTTTTTTTTTTAGCTCATTAGTGACTAGCCTTCGCGCAGTATCCCTGAAGTTCCTTTCTCCATGCAGTACTTGCTAATAACGGAATGTATACGTGCCGTCTTCTTAATTTATGACCTCCGAAGTGCTGAGTGTGGGCTGGTTATGCGTCATTGGGCGGTCTGGATGTCACTCCCTAGTTAAATCCTCAAACTATTGGTGGGACAGCAAAAAAGCCCGTCCAACAATAAGAGCCAATGCCATTGGTTTGACTCCACTGAGTTTTTTTTCCAGGCACCTTATTGGGCAAATAGGCTCGTCAGTCGGATCTGAATTCGCTGCGCTACAGTTAATTGTTTCCTAGGTAGTGTGGATGACTCTGGCCCTTTGGCCTGTAGTTGACGACTATTGCGGGCCCACTATGTGCCAAATACTGTTCAGAGGTCTTTACAGGGATTATCTGGTTAAACCTGTGAGTTTTACATTCTCCAAATTTTACAGTTAGGGAACGAAGGTGCCAGAGAGGTTGGGAAGCTTGTCCAAGGTCACCCAGATAGAAAGCAGTTGGGCCTAGCATTTGGTCCTAGATCTGACTCCAGACCCTTCTTTCTTTTCATTGTCCTTCGGTGCCTCTCTCTCGGCCCAAAATCATACCTGTCAGCCAATCCAACATCTTTAAAAAAATTTCATTCAAAGCCCAATTTCCTTAAATCAGTTTCTAGAAGTGACACTGTTAGGAACTAAAGCTATGAAGAGGTTTCGTTGCCTCCACCACAGCCTCCTCTCCAGGGCCCGTTCCTCCTCACCCTAAAATAAACAATCTTGGTACTGCCTGACCAGAAGCCCATCTATCTGTATGTTCATTTTCTCAGTTTTATAAATGGACATTTCTTCCATCCTTGTGTGCCAAGCCCACCTCCTCACCCCCCACCCCATCTTTAGAGGGAGTCCTCAAGAGCTGGAAGCAAGGAGAAACAGTTTAAAGAATAAATTGCTTTACAAATAAATAATTAATTGCATGCAAAGGGAACAGCCCTTCAGCTCTTGGAAAGCTTCCAGAGTCACCCTGATGCCGTGCAAGACGTATGCTCCTGGCTCTTGGCCATGATTTGGATTCTTTCTCTGTGGCAGCTTACAGCGAAGTGAATCCAACATTCCAGCCAGAGGAGGGCAGGATGCTTAGGACCCACTGCCAGAGAGCCAGCCTCAGCCTCTGGGACTGGAATGATCTCCAGGAGTACAGTGCTGGACTCTAGCCTGCATTCCTCCGTCTTGAGTAATTAACATTTTACCATCCCAAATCCCCAACCCTTGTAGCTTCAGTGGGATCAACGCCCTTGTTTCACTTCCTGGTCCAAGCTGTTGTGTAACCTCATTGGCACTGCTTCAATCATAAAACAACCACTGTTAACACAGTAATAATGCTCAACACTTCAAGCCTTTCAGCAGAGAAAGACAAGGTATTTCCCAAACATCAATTAAGATTAAATGGCAGGTATTCCCAGGACAACTGATGGCAAAAAATCATGAGTCAAATTCTAATAAAGGTACTAAAATCCTGAATCCTTATAACCACATTCACATACCTTGTATTAACATTCTAATATGGGATTTTGAGCTAGAAAACACAATGAACGAGAAGTGGTCAGGGTCCAAAACCGTCCTTATCTTTACAGTTGGTTGCTTGTACCTCCATTTTAACCCTTAAACTAGTACTTGATTTTATAGTTCATTGTTGGACACATCTGTCCCCCAACTCGGCTGTAAATTTCTTGAAAACGAATGGTTTCTTTTTCATTTTTGTCTCTCTTACAGTGCTCTGACTATTAAACTTCTCCAAATACTAATTATTCAGTAAATGAAACAGCTGGAGGAAGATGACGGAATTGAAGATGTCCCACCTCAGGTACATCGCAAGAAGACAGGGTTCTTCGAAAAGACAATACTGGTGGGAAAAAATAGAAGGCAGAAGGAACAGAGGAAACCCGAATATGAGGTGGATTGACTCCATCAAAGAAGCTGTAGGGATGAATCCAAAGAAGCTGAGCAGGACTGTTGAGGACAGGACATGGCGGACATCCATCACTAGTTAATAGGGTCTCCAGAAACTGGAGCTGACTCAATGGCACGTAAAGCATGTGAACACGCGTAAATGTTTATTCAGCCTGTTGGCACATTCCTAAGGTACAAAAGCTGCCCAGATGAATAAAGCACTTTTGCCTTCAGGGGCCTCAGTCTAGTGGGGGTGATCAACAGGTGAACAAATAATCACAGTGCAGGTGACTTGAAGCACATGGGAGGGATACAACTCAATCTTGGATGGACAGAGATGACTTCCCAGAAGAAGTGACATCTACAAGGTGAACTGAAGGATGATGGATTGTGGTTAGCTACGTCAGAGACTGGCAGTGTGCGATAACTTGGCACGTTTGCTCTCTTAGGGCAGGAAGCAGGATAGGAATATCCAGGAGTGACCAAAGTTTCTTCCTATAATCTTTGTCTTTGAGGGCCTTCAGCTATCTGGCTGCTCCACCTCATTGTACTGTCCCCCCGGGCCCTACCACCACTGCCAGGAGAAAGCAGGAAGCTGGAAATCCTGTCATGTTTGCCTATTCGAGAACAGGAAAATAATTTTCAGATAAGATTGCTGGTGTGTTTTTTTTTTTCTGAACATAAAAGTAATATTGAGTTAAGATTTCAGACAATACAGAAAGTTTGACAGTAGAAAATAAAATCTCCCCCAAACCCCACTGCTAGAACCGACCGCCATTAGGGAGAGCACCTTCCCAGACTCTTTTATGAATAGACTCACACAGGGATTTCTGCCAACAGGCGGTTTAGGGTCTTGTCTGCACTCTGAAAGCTCTCATCACTCAGAATTGAAACTTTGGAAGGAACCTGCCCTCACTTTCTGTACGTATAGGAGGGAAGCCAATCAATCAATCAAATATTTATTGTAGAGGATGATGGTTTCAAATTCCTGTTGCAGCAAATGACAAATTACCACCTGTTACAGGCATTGGGGCTTGCACAGCCTACTGTGGAGTCGGTGGCGGCGGGAGGAACGGGCTGAGGTGCCTACTGCTCCAGGGCTCACCGGCATACTGTGGTGGCTGTAGAGTCAATCCAAGCCTAGAAAAGGCAGCCCAGGTCCAAGAATGACATGCTAGGGTCCTCTCCTGTGCTCTTTATCATTTCTTCTCTGCATGCTACTTGGAGAAAATATTGTTTGTTTGTTCCAACCCACCTGGCTTAGAGAGTAAAAAGACTTGTCAAGCCCGGCACACCTGTATACAGGCCAAGTACAATGTGTTCTTGGAACGCTACACTATTCTTAGGGATCTATATGTGGTGCTCTATGCAGCTGGCTTTTTGCTGGAGGGAAAGACAGATTTGATGAGTGATAGCTGCCTTGGATGGCTACCAGAAGTGCTCTAAGCCATTTCAAGCAACAGGCCTTCCTTTTTTGCCTTCAGCGAGTGTTCTGCGATCCCTGAACAAACTGGATTAAATCCAATACAACAGGAATTTCTGCAAACGATTCTGCAATGACCCACAAGCTTGGGGTGACATAACCAGCTGGAGCTGCTCCAGTTCCGACTTCTGTGGCACAGGAGAACTCCCTCTACCCTTTGCGCTGGCCTCTCATTGCTATGAGACATTTGGAAGTGTTTGCAAAGCATTCTTCAATTCTCCCAAACATTATAAACATGGGAAGATCCCTGCAGAGGAACCTAATCCAAAAAGACGAGAAGACAGGGGACAGCTGATACTGCTCACTTGGGCAGTGGGTGTGGCTACAGCTAAGGCCAAGAGCAGTGGGGGAGGGGAACTTTCTAGGGGGTGCTGATTACAGAGGACATGCTTATAAGTGTTTATTACATGTCTGGTAGCATTTGTTGTGCAACAAAGCTCTTGTGACAAACTCTGTGCCACTTCTAAGTCACCTCTCATTTCCCATGACACTTCCTGAAAAGCTCGGAGCAAAGCAGCAGATGCTGAACTGCTCCTGTGTGCTGGCTGATGCTGGACCCACAGGAGTTTCCCAAGAGAGCCACGGGAGGTGGTTGTTAATAATAGCTCCCCTTTCGTGAAGCTTGCTGTGTGTCAAGACACTGTGTGGGAGCTTTACATGGATCCTGGCAGTTAACCTTCACAATAAATGTGGTTTTCCCTATTTCCAGATGGGGAAACTGAGGTACTGAAGGCTAACTTGCTCCAGGTCACCACTGGTAATAATAACCTTACAGTTGAACCCAGGTAGTCTGGTCTGACTCTAGAGTACACCCTTTTCCATGCTGCTGTGTTGCCCGAGATGGCTTCTTAAGAAAGCCACGGTACTGCTGGGGAGACAACCAGCCTCCCAATAAACTAGCCTTTGTGAGCCTCACCCATGCTCCTTCCCTGATAGACTCAGGGAAAGGAGAGCACCCTTCCTGGCTGAGTGCTCCCCCTGATGGCTTTTCCTCCACTTCCTAATTGAGATCTGGCTCTCCCGCTTCCCTCAATCAAAATTCCTTCCTCCCTCCCTCCCTTACTTCCTTCTTCCTCCTATTTCCTTTTCTCAGCTTTAAAACCTGGGACTGTCTCCACCATGGGTCCGCCCTCATTCTTTCAACTAGCTTCTAGCCCTAACTCTCCGCTGAAATTCATTTCTCTAAGGGCGTCTATGACCTCTTGGTGGCCAGGATCCACGAGACTTTCTCAGTCCTTGTTTCCATGGCTTCACACTGTGTTTTACCCTGAGAATCTTCTCTTGGCTTCCCCAAAATAGCCAGATTCCCTCCTACCTCTACAACTGTTCATGCCCTTTTTCATACCACCTCTTTCTCTTCGCTTCTTCAAAGAAATCTGTCCGTTCTTCTCTCCTTATGTCATCCTTCTGGGAACGTGGGGGTGGGTTGGGGAGCTGGGTCATTGTCCTGCCTTCCCCTCTAAGATTGTGATTTTCATCTCTCCATCTCCAGCCTTCCTCCTCCAGCCTGCCTGCTGGTGACCTTGTGCAAGTCACACGAACTGTCTGAGCTTCAGTTTCCTCATTTCTAAAATGTGTATATATATATAAATGTGTGTATAAAATGTATATATTTTTATATTTATATACTTCTAACGTGTGTGTGCATATCTTTACACACACACACACACACACACACACACACATTATTGTAGACTCTAAGATAATGACAAAACTTAAAGTTTTTAGGCACATACTACGCCAGGCAGGACTAGCTACATAATCAACGGCCATGCAAAGGGAAAGCATGGGGTTTCTTCTTCCAAAATTATTAAGAATTTCAAGACAGCAACAGCAGAGCATTAAACCAAATGTGGGCCTTTTTGCCTTCTGAGCATGGGCCTTGGACACTGCGCAGGCTGCACGCCCATGAAGCCAACCCTACTGCCAGGCACTGCTCTGAAAATTGTACATGAACTAGTTTATTCAATCTTCACAACAACCTGGTGAGATAGACGTAGATGAGGAAACCAAGGCGGAGGGAGGTTAAGTAAACATCCAAGGCCACAGTTTTTCATTGTTGTCGTTGAGAAAAATACCACCTGTCTGGTGGGCATTGTTGGGACATCCCCTCAGCTGGGCCACATCTGTTCCGTCCTCAGTGAGTTTGCACATGCAGTTTCTGCTGCCCAGGATGCCCCTTCTTCCTTCCCTGGGCTTCCATTCAAGCCCCCCTCCTCTCAGGGGCTTCTGGAGCAGAAGAGCCAGGCTGACATCTCTTCCCCCCACCCTGTGTGGAGTCAGGGCCACCCCCAGCCTGGCCATGGGGATTATGTAGAGCCTCCAGAGCTTACCTTCTCAAGGCTCACTGATAACCAATCCTATGAGGCTAGTGAGAACATTTTCTTTAAATCTTTTTCCACAACATTACAATGGCTTGTGATAGCCTATCTCACCCACCAGATGGAGGCCTTGAGAACAGATACTATATTTGAATCTTCATTATGTCTTTAATGCTTATAATTCTCTTGAAAGAATTCTTTGTAGGCTCTGGACCTTTTCCTGGAAAGTCTTGCCTCATCTGCTCTTCCCCCATTCATTCCTCAGGTGTCAGCTCAGATATCACCTCCTCCTCCAAGAAGCCTTCCCTGACTTCCACTTCCAGGTTGAGTTTAGTGTCTCTTCTGGGCTTCCACACCCTCTTTGCTCCCCTATCCTAACACTGCCTCCCTGGGTTCATCATCCCAACCAGGTTATGAATGTCTTGAGGGCAGGACCAGTTCTGTCTTATTAGTGTCTGGGACACAGCATGTTCTCAATGTTTGTTTGAATGAATGAATGAGTGAAAGTAAATGCTAAATATTGGTTAAAACTCCAGGCTCTTTGTGGCTCTCAGCACAGGGCTGGGCACCCAATGGATACTTATGTAAACTTATGAAATGGTTGAAAACCAAGGACAACTCAATAATTTCTACTAAGAAGAGGCAGCAATCTAGTAGGGGGAGGACAGTTGGGGGATTCCTCTTGACAGCACAATGAGAACGCAAGGATCGCAGGTGTGCCAGTGGGGAGTTAGCACTGGGAGTATGGGGGAAAGGTGGCCTGGGCCAGGGGTCAGCAAACCAGGGCTCATGGGCCAAATCCAGCCAAGAATAATTTTTATGTTTTTAATGGTTGAAAAAATGTAAAGGATAATATTTTGTGACATGTGTGAATTACACTGAAATTCATGTTTGTGTCCCCAGTGTCACTGGAACATGGCCACGCCCACTCATTTACATAGTGTGGCTGTTTGCTGTTACAGCGGCAGTGGTTGCGACAGACACTACGTGTCTGCAAAGCCTAAAATATTTACTGTCTGGCCCTTCACAGAAAACGTTTGCCCACCCCTGGCCTCTGCCCTCTTACCAGGAGGAGGAAGGGAATGTGTGCCAGCTGGCCACAAGGTGTCAGCATTGCACAGCAGTGGACTCAACCCTGTGCGCTCCTCTGAGAAACCACAGCTGGGAGCTGGCACCTGAGCTCCTTCTAGTCTGGCTGGGACCTGCAAGGCGGGGACAGGCCTGGTTTGGGAAGCCCAGCGGCTTGGTGCAGCTTGGCAGGCTTTTCTAGAGATGCTCTTTCTTTGTTTTTGGTTTAGTTTGTATTTTATATGTGAGGGATTCTCCAAACAAACTAAAATAATGAATTTTACCCAAAACTATAAATCAAGAACAGTTGTGAGACTTTTGCACAGCCAGGCAGGACTGTGGCTCTCTTCCACGCCTGGAACCCAAAAACCCACAGGGCCAAGGTAGGGACTGTGTGCAAGAGGCAGTGTGGCTCATACACGGCACCTCTGGCTGGTTTTCTCCATCTTCTTTCAAAACTTGGTCCTTGAAACTCCCTCCAGACGGACAGCCATCTAGCCCTGTGTGCCAACTACTCAACATGAAAGTGGGAAGTGTACAGAAAGGGAGCAAGGAGGAGAAGCCAGGAGAGACCATCCCAAGAGGAAAATGACACAGCCCCGATACAGCACACCACCTGCAGCACCTCGGGTTGCTGGGTTCAGCCCCAGCGCTGGCCCATTCTGAAGACTGTTCTCTCATCACATGACTCAGCTGAGATCACAGCAAGCAGCATGCCCTCACCCCACCCTAAGTCCACCAGTTCCGCCAGGGCCTTCCTCACTCACCATGCACCCCCAGGCCTACTGCACAGTAAACCTCCACTGAATGAACAAAGGAATACTACTCCAGTGAAGTGCCTTTCCTTGTCCAATCCTTCCACTTTCAGGAAGAGATGAACCAGGGAGTCCATGCTGCACACAGGACATGAGAATCACAAAGCACAGTTCTTGGTTCTAGCACAGGATGGTCTCTCTCCCTTGCTGGTACCCAGAGGACCACGGCCTCTGTGGCCACACTGCCTATTCTTGCCTTTTCCTCCTCCAGGCTTCCCGCCCACTTGCTGGCTTCCATGGCAGGTCCTAGCCGGTCTCCTATGACGTGACACCTGTTCCTGGAGATGTTTTTTGAAGGCTGCAGACAATGCCTAACTTCTAGCCACCTTTCTGATGAAAACTCGCCTCCACCTGGCTGTCACTTGGAGAGGACACATGGCAGTGCTCTAGGAGGGTCTGGACGATCAGATTCTAGTCCTCCCCACAACTTGTTGGTCGACTCTGGACAAATTTCCTTATTTCAAGGCCTACCTCTTCCTCCCATGCTTTTGTGTTAGCCTTTTGAAAGGAAGTGTGCAGACAGGGTCATCCCTGAGCAGCCTGGAGACCTGGGCCCACCCATTCTGGAGCGATGGGAGGTGAAGACTGTCCACCAACGACACACATGAAAGAAGGAGCTTTCCCAGAGGAATGGGTTGGATCAGGAAGGACTTTTGATAAACCCAGTCCTTAAGAAATGAAAGAGCAGAGAGCAGAATCCTGTTTGGCTTCCATGTAGTCTCAGAAGTCACAAACAAGACTGAAAGGGCCCTGATCAATTCTGGAGGCCCTGACACCCCCCACATTGATCAGCCTGGCCTGTTCTCTCTATCAAGTGACTGTCAAGTTTTTAATCAAGTTTTTAACAAATAGGTGTTAGGCAGATACAGGCCTTCAGGCTCAGGAGCCCCAAGGACAGAATGGGCACCTACTGTGCCATTGGCAGCACGTGCTGCCAGAGTGGGTACCAGGGAGCAGGGCCCTCCTCAATTCGTAGCTGAAAAGGCAAAGAGTCACAAGGAAGGTGAGAAGTTCAGGCCATCCTAACTTTTCTAGGCCTTCTGGCTGATACAGTGATTACGCAGCCTAAGAACACTCTTCGCCTGCACCTGCCTCTCTCAACCTTCTTTAAGGTGCACGTCCTTGCAACCTTGTTCTGGTTCAGCTCGCTGAGCTTGGGGTGCTTGCTCTGCACTGACACAGCAGTGCAGATGACCACAGTGACAGCCGCTGGGTCCTCTAGGCAGGGAGGCTGACCGGTGCACAGCCAGGTGATAAACCAGTTCCACGGTGTGGGGTGGGGCTAATTAGCTGCTGAGGAGCCTTGGTGGGTGTTCACTCAGAGTGTGGACCTGACACTCCAGGTAGCAACTCCCACCTGGCCTGACTTAAGGAGCGTGGAAGACTCTCTGCTGTCAGCCCTGGCTGCCTTCTGAGGTGGGGACACTGCTGGGCACACACAGGTATATCCAAGGATGTTTTCTGTGCAGGACTGCACTGAGACTGAAGGAAGGGGACAGATTGGGGGAAATGAGATAGGGCACTGAGTGGAGTAAGGTAAGATGTGTGTGTGTGTAAACACACCTGTTCCGGGGGGGGGGGGCAGGCAGTGCAGAGCTGACAAGGTAACTGGAACAAAGATGCTATTATGTTAGTCACAGAAAGCACAGCCTTTGACAGTCAGCTGACCTCTCTGGGCCCAAGCACTGCTTTAGGGGTGCACGCACATGAAAGCACTCTGTGGCCCCTCAGGGCTGCAAAGCAGAGAGTCGCCCTTCTCCACTGGAGTGATCTGACCTCCCCACTTCACCCTGGAGGACATTTGACGTCTGCAGACATTTTTCTGAAGCATCAAGTACAGTGACTGGCAAGAGTAGACACACAATAAATTAAAAAGAGAAAAGCAGCATAGTAAAAGGAAAAAAAAGAAGCCCACTCCCTCTCTGGCCTGTTTCCTCCACATCTCAAGGCTGCCTTTTCGTCTAGACTTTCTATCAGGTTCCACAGACAGAGGGCCATGGTGTTAGCAGCGGCTCTTCTGAAAGCACGTTTGAGGGATCAGGGCTAGGACCAACATCACCTGAGAATGGACATCTGGCAAGAGCCTGGGAAGTTTTGCCAAATCTCAAGGGGAGGCCTCCCAGCACCAGGCAGGAGTCCCATGCTTCCTGTCCCTGTGGGGCAGGGTGGCAGCAGCCCCAGGGATTCAGCCCTTGGGCACCTCTGCTCCTAGGAAGTCAGCCTTCCCAAGTAGCCACACCAGTTGTGGACACTCAACCTGCAGAAGGCAGACTCAGAAAGTGAGCAGCTCGCTCGTGGTGGTGGGGTGCGGGCAGCAAAGCCAGCCCTACACCGAGTGCTCATCCCTATTCTTCCCCAGCCCTTCTGCCGCTACCAGCCTTGTGCAAGCTGCTGCAGAGGAACCAAGGGCATGGTCCACCCTTGAACTTGCAAACCAACTGGGAAGGCCAGATGTACCCTTGAGACTTGATGAAGGAATATTTCATGAAGTGAGTGCAAGTGCTGGAACAGAGGGCAGACGTACTACGAACTGAGGAGCCGAGAGGCGGAACAGAGTGGGCTGGTGCTCAGGCAAACAAAGGAACCGTAGGAGCCACATTTTACGACTTCAGGATCCCCGGCAATCTTTGGACTACCATCTCTTCACAAGAACCTCGGGGATGAAAGGGGCCCAAGGCAGTCTTGTCCAAACCTCGGGAAGGGGATGAGGCTGGGACCGCGGGGGAGGGGCCTCCCAGGCCAGCACTCCTTCTCATTCCACTGTGTTCACCCCCCACCCTCTGCTCCTAAGAAGGAAGTGAGATGATCCCACCTTGGCACAAGGACAAACTGGGTCAGGAAGAAGGCTTGGCTCAAGGCTGCAGTGACTTGGAACTTCCAATCCGGACCCTCCTCCGTGTCAGGACAGGGAGGAACCTGGGCAGAGTAGGAGACGAGACAGAGGCTGCTTCTCTCACAGAAGAGGCACTAGAAGCCCTCACAGAATTGCTTGGGAGCTGGTTCCTCCCTGGCCTCCTCCCATGTCTCCAGAGTGGTCCCCTCTCCTCATTGATGGTGATCTCTTCCCCCCATTGCGATTTGTCCACAAGGTGACCGCTTGGAACTGAGGTGCAGCACCACCATATCCTCCAGTTTCCCATCTCCCTCCCTTCCCTTCCAGAATAAGCACGTGCCACATTGCCAGGCCTTGGTGCATAAGGAAGCACTTCCCAGAAAGTGTTTAATCCTTACAAAAGCTCAGGGAGGTGGGTCAGGGTCTAACCTCAGGATGAACAGAGGAGCCCTGGGAACCAGGTTCATCTGCAGCCCCCCACCCCCTCCACTGGGTTCTTCTTCAATGACCGCACTGTGCTGTCCACTTCCTGCTCCTCAAAGGACCTCTGGTTCACTTCAGTGCAGCCAGGCCCCCCTCTCACACCAGCCTCCTCACGACATCTGGGCCCCTCCCCCAGGTGCTGCTGGTGCCCCAGGATTTTGCAGAAGGAAAGATACAGGACAAGAGTTTGGTTCAAAAGTGAGAGGCTGAGCAGCCAAGTGGCCTGGTGCATTCATGGGTTCACCGCAGTGGCTCCGGCCCCCAGCACTCTCCCCCGAGGGGCCCTGCTCAGAGTCTGCAGCTCAGCAGCTTCTCTGGTGTGTATTCACAAACTCCTCAGACACCCCAGTTCCACAAGTGGGGCAGGAGCAGTGTATGATTTTAGGCAGATCTCTGGCCTGGCATCATGGCCTTAGGCCCTTTGGAGAGGGTGTGGGTCCTAAATACAGCCTGACTTTCGGCAGGGGGCTAAGGCTGGTCTTTGGCTAAAATGGAATTAGAGAAGGGACCTAAGTCCTGGCTGGTGAGGGGGATTATGTACCATCTCGGGTGGGGGGTGGAGGTGGGGAGGGCCAGTACTCCTGTCCAGCGGGCCCAGCCTCCCACACCACTGGGATCTACTCCTTGGCCAAGCTCTTCCCCTGCCTTGGGCTGCAAATCAAGGCACGTCAGGGGAGGGAGCAGCCCCAGGGAAAGGCACGAGAAGAAACCCGTAATGGCTTGCAGCAGGCGACAGCCAAGGAGGCCTGGACCCCCGGGGTGGAGAGCGCCCAGATGGGACAGAGTGAGGGAAAGAAAGGAGACCTCAGGACAAGGGCTAGTCAGCAGTGTCAAGTTCTCCCACTGGCTCCCAGTGGGAGAGGTTCCCCTCATCCCACTCAGAGTCTAGTGCAGGAGCCTGCTGGCACCGACTGAAGGTCACAGGAGCCAGTGACCCAGCTGACCTAGCATCTTCTACATTCAGTTCAGAGGCTAGAGCAAGACTGGGTCCCTGGCTCAGGGCCCTGTCTTCTTCCCTTTTATTCCACCAAACCCGGGGGTGGGGGGATGGGGAGGCAGAAGCACCAGGAAGCCCGGGGAAGGAGAAGTCAGGGGGCTGGGGCTGCCCTGGAGACCCGATCACACTAAGGTATAAAGATACAGGCTCACCCCATCTGGGGCCCTGCAGGGCGAGGCTGGCCCAGTGAAGGAAGGGGGTCGGGCATAAAAGAGAGTGGACACTACTCAAACTTCCACTTCATGTAAACAAGGAGAAGTGACCCCTGCCCAGCCACCGACAGTCCTGAGGAGGCGTATGAGACTGCCTTGAGACGCGGCAACCCCTCACATCTGGGATTCAGGGTCCTTGAGGCCACGATGGAGGCTGCTGGGCAGGAGGACAGTGGGGGTCCGATGTGCAAACTGGTGCAGAGTTTGACCTGTGTTCTCCATAGGACAGGACAGCGGGGCATCCACAGGTCCTGCCACCACTGGCCTGCGGCTCAGGAAATCACACAGTTGCTGGTCTTGGCAGGACTGGGACTTGTTTTACCTGCAGAGACAAGGGACACAGGCAGGGAAGAGTGTAAGTGAAGAGCTCAGTGGACTTGCCTCCAGCCCCTGCCCTGCGCATGCGCACTGCCCACACCTCAGTGGCTGGGACCACATGCTCAGGGAGGTGGTTTTCATGTGCAGGATGGAGGGAACACATTTCACTGCAAGGCAGGGGAGAGAGGGCTATGTTCCTGCAGGTAAGAGACACATAGGTCTCCTCTTCCCAGGCCCCTTCCATACTCTTCCACTTCTTTATAATCCCCAGCAAAAGTGGGTGGCTTCTTTGGCTGGATTCCTGCTCTCAAGGCAGACGCTGACACCTCCAGGCCTGCCTGCGATCCAGGCTCTCCGGGCATGCTGGCTGCGTGTCTCCCAGGGGGAAGCTCTGAGCTGCCTCCTGCCGGCTCCCTTCTGCCCTGCAAGGGCTGGGCCGTCTCCCTGATGCTCATCCACCTTCCCGCTCATCCACCTTCCCGTATCACTTCAGCTGCGAATTCAATTAAAGCAGGAGCTCCTTCTTCTCCTGGGCCATGAGTAAGAGAAACAGTGGACAGGCCCGAGTGGGGTCCCTCCCTGATGCTCTGCCCCATTTAGCCACTCCTTGGGACTTTCTCCAAGTCCAGCTGAGCTCCTTGGAGACTGCTGACAGCATTTAGAGCCTAGAGAAGGTGGGAGGGGAGCCAATGACCTGAGGGCTCCCAGGATCCCTGGCAGTGCAGAGGCTGCCCTGGTCCCCTCACTGCTGCAATGGACATGTTGTCCCCGCTTCCTGTCCTCAGGGGCTCCTTTTATTTGCTTGGCCTACTGAGCAGATGCCAAGCTCCTCCACGGAGGCAGCAGAAGTTTGGAGGCAGGTAAATGAAACAAGCTCCGGATCGGCAGTGGGACAGGCAGGGATGCGGAGTAGCTGGCTTCCTAAGCCTGCACGGCCCCGAGGGCAGGAATGCCCACTCTCGCACTCGTTCGATCAGGCTGGATGAAAGCCTGGGGAGCTCTTTTATACCCGGAATTCATCTTCACGCCACAAACAGTGAAGCCGTTTCAGGGAAAGTTCTTTGTGCCCCAATGTCCCTTCAGTGCATGGGGACAGGGAGCCCATCACATGCAGGCTTCCGGCAAGACTCTGAGGTGAATCAGACCTGCTCTGGTGAATAGGGAAGAATCCATGAACAGCCAAAATTTTTTGCAAACTATCTAGCATGGATGCCTGGAGGAGGCTTATGAGAGACAGTCACACTTCAAAGGGAGGTCACAGTGTAGGGAGACTGAAATTGGCATGGGAAGTAGGAGGAGTCAGCCTGAAGGAAGGGCTGGAGAGGGGCGCAGGGCCGGGGGGAGGGAAGGAGGTAGGCAGGGACAACTGATACCGGTATTGGACTAGGGCAAGGGGCTCTACCTTCCTTCAGGTTTCAGGGCTGCACCTTCCCCTTTTCTGGAATACTCCTCCCCTGGAAGTACAACTGGCTCTCTCCTTCCCTCCATTCAAGTCTCCGCTCAAATGCCCTTTTGTCAGAGGCCTTTCCCAATCACCCTTCATCAAAGGGTCACTGCCTTCCCCGCCCTCTCTCTGCAGTATGGGGTTCACTCTCTAAGGGCAGGGACCGCGTTTGTTCCCTGCAGGAGCAGGAACTTAGAACAGTGCCTGGCGCAGAGCAGACTTTGCACACATACACATTTGTTGAGTTAAATGAATGATCAGGCAGTGGCAAGCTACTCGAGGTTTATACCAACACTAACAATAGTAAGTACAATCTTGGCCTCAATAGATGGTCACGTGTGTGCCCTCACTCACCTCACTCACCTAGATGGCGATGCAAGCCCTGACTAGGCCCAAGAACAACCAGAATGGCAGGGGGTTTGTGACACCTGCCAGTGAGAATAAGGACGCCTGCCTCTCCCCTAGAGCTAGTGGGGTCAGTCCCTCAAAGGAGGCTCCCTCGACTCCCCCACCTGTGCTGTGTGCCCTGGACCCTGGCTCAGACTTAGAACCCAGGACTGCAGCTGGAGTGAGGACCCATGCTCCTCAGGAATGATCGTGAATTTTGAAATTCTACTTTGACAAGACAGCTCAAGTCAACTTAGCCAGGAACTGGGGACTCATAGGTCCCTTATGGAACTCTGAACCTCAGAAGCATGTCCCCAACCTTCCATCCCAGACAGGAGAGAGATATGAGACCTCCAGCCTCTAGAGATGACAGAGATGAGCCTGAAGTCCCCAAATCCAGGAACCTAGCAGCCACACCATCAGAAGCCAGGCCACACTGCCAGCCAGGCTGTCCCATCCACACATGAATCAGGGAAACCCAAGAGAGTTCTAGAAAGAGAACTGCCACTGGAGTTACCTCGATGAACACAGGGAAGAAAAGCGTGGGCCCAGAGGACCTTGGGAGGTAGTAGCCCAGGGGTCAGCGTAGAGGACCACTCTCCTCTTCCTCTGCTGGTGGGACGCCAGGGAGAGGTGGTCATCTAGTCAGGCTTCTGGCCCTGCCAGTTTCTAAAGATGTAGGGAAACGCGGCCAACCCTAACCCTCGGGGCACAGGCCTCGTGCTTCGTGCTGGGTGGGCCCTGGGAGGCAGGAGGCCATGTCGACCTTTTCTCACTCCGGGACCATGGACACAGGCCTCGCCTCTTGTCTGTGAAATGTCACCAGGCGGGGTGGTTGTGAGTTCTGTGCAAGAGCACTTAGCGTCCCATCCACCCAGCACAGTGTTTGGCGCGAGCCTGTGCCTTTCTTCCTTTTCTTAACCGTGTTCAAGAGTGTCGGCCATTTCTCAGTGACTTCCCCAGGGGAGCTGGGAGGGGCTTCAGGATGTCACCTGGAACCTCCTTCCCCAGCCTGGTAGCCCCGAGGGCAGGGCCTTGTCCCAGTGTCCCAGTAATCTGCTGCTCTGGGGACCCTCCGCATGGGAAACACTCAGGGCACTTGTTTAAAATTCAGATCCCTGAGCCCAGCCCAGCGCTACAGAGCCCTCCCTGCATTTTAGCAAGGCTCTTCAGTGACCACCGTCCCCTGAAGAAGGGAGCTGTACCCGAGGGCAGGTCTGGCGCTCCTGGACAGACTCTCCGCCAAGGTGCAAAGGTGCTGAGCGCACCCAGAGCAGGAGCACGTTCTCAGCGGAGGGGAAAACCGGAGGGAAAAGGTGCTCAGCTTCCGCCAGTAGAGGGGGCTGTGGGCCTTCATACCACCGGGTAGCACGGCCCACCCCACCCCCGCACTCCCAGACCTAAAGGAAGGGACTTCTGAAGGTCCTCCCAAAGACCACACCTGGGTTTACAAGATTTGCACGTTTTACAACTATATACTTCTTATCAAGTAATTTTATAGGTTGTCCGTGCTTAGCTATTTTGTTTCTCTTTCTCCCAGCCTGTCACCAGCTCATGCTCTCTCCCTTGCCAAGAGGGCAGCAGAGACGGAAAGGAAAGGGTCAGAATCAGAGCTCAAAGGGATCTTGGGATCCCTCCAGGGCTCAACCCCCATCTTCTGGACCAGGAAATGGCCCTGGGAGGTGAAAGGGTGTGTCCAGCAGGTGGGGAGCAAGAGCCTGCCCCTGGGGGAGGGGGGCAGGGGCGGGCCTCAGGTCACAGCAAAGTGATTTCTCCCCAGCTGATGACAATTCCAAGTGCACAAGAATTACTAGGGCCAAACCTTGTGTGTGTGGGGGGGGAGGGGGCGTGTCCCCATGCTGTCAGGAGCCTGACCCTCTGGCACACAGAGTCCTAGTGACCTCGTCCCTAGGGACTGAGAGGAGACACTAAGCCTAACCGGAGGAGAGGGGTTCCTGCTTCTTGTTCTGCCTTTGAGGGAAGAAAGCAGGGAGAGAAAAGGGTGTCGTTAGGGACTTGAATTTCAGGCCCTCAGGTACTGGATGCTCACTCTGGTGGGCAGAGGCCATGCTGGACATGGCCACTCTGTGTTTCCTCTAAAGAATGAAGAGGAATAGTGTGATCTTGTTGGGCACCCCTTTATGTGACTTGAGTTTGCTGTCCTCTCTCCTTTTCTCACTCTCTCTCTGAGTGTCACACTCTCTCTGGGTGGCGGGCCCTCAGGTGTCCAGGGCCCAGGTTCAGGTCTGCTTGGCTGGCTGCTGAGCACCATGTGAGTGGTGTGACTGAGCAGAGACTGTCCAAGTCATCTGAGCAGGGAACCGGATGCTGAGAGACTCGTGAAAGGCAGCAAGAAGGGACAAGACAATGGGCCTTTTGTTTCTATGGAAACAGCATCTCAGGGTGAGGGGCTGAAGGAAGAAAAAGCTTCCACTTCACCTCCATCAGGACTTGAGAAATGGCCCCTTTTGTGGTTGGGCTTGCCCCTCCCCCTCCCTTCCCTGCCAGGTGTTCACCATGGCAACCCTGCCTCCAAAAAGAGGTGCAAAGCAGCGGCAGCAGCATCTGGTATCGGGGGAGCCAGGGAGCCCAGGGGAAATGGGATGGGACTGGGTCGGTCACCCCCTGTCCTGACAGGACACAGGCCCTTGCCTGGTGTGAGTCCTCACCCCAGTACTACTTATACTTACTATGCCTGGGGACCCCTAAATTCACCTCTCCAAGCCTCCACCTGCCACCACCGAGGTTGTTGTGAGGGCCAAGTGAGAGAGAAAGCACCTAGTGAGGGAGCTCAGTAACTGCTTCTTGGCCCTGCAGCAGTGCAGCGCTGGTGCTGCTGCCATGCCCACGTTGGCTGAGACTCCCCAGCCTGTCCTGACTGACCGTGAGAAGCACAGAGCATGGCAGGCTCTGTAGTGGGGCTGTGGAGCGAGCGCGGGGGAAGAAGGTTAAGATTCTTGCACTCAAGCTACTCCCTATCAGGTCAAAGCTAGGGCTGTGGGTGATGCGGAAGTCCTGGAAGGGCCCAGGCTGCCCAGGACATGACCTCAGGGCCTGCCATCATTACCTGGCTGGCCAGGGAGCCGGGGCTCACAGCAGCCAGGCCCCACAGCCCCAGAGAGAGAGATCCCCACATGAAAACCTTTCAGACTCGGAGATGCTGATGTGAGAAAAGGCACCAGCACCAGCGGTAGTCCTAGCTGTCACTGCCAGCCTCTGGAAAGGCCACACTGGAAACTGCTCCGGAGAAAGAGAGAAAGGCCAGGACCTCTAGGGGATCCCAGAGAAACAGCCAGAAAGATATCACTATCAGGAACAATCTCTCCCAGAGGTAAGCGGCATGGCAAATACCACTTATCAAATAAACACAGGGAGGAACCAAGGCAAAGTATTTACGACACAAACAAGGAAAGCGGGTCAGGGCGTAGGTGGGGCACAGGTGAGGGCAGGGTGTGTCTGACCGGGTCAGATCCTGATGACAAGGAACAAGCTCTGCTAGACTGAGCCCTGGGCTCAGGGGCAGGCCCTGGCTCATCTGCTCGGGGCCTGTGTGGCTTCGTTGACAAAGGAGAGACTTTCCAAGCCTCCAGGTCAGCCCACTCCGTGCCCAGCACGGTCCTAGCCCCTTAGCTGGGCAAGGCAAGCCTCATTCTCCTCTTTTAGAGAAGAGGAGACAAACTCAGACCTGCAAGGGCTGGCCCAAGGCCATGAGGTAGATGGAAGCCAGAGCAGCGAGGGCAGTGAGGACTGTCTGACCCCAGACCTCGGCTCCCTCTGTGCTAGCAAGCTGCCATTCTACAGGTCCAAGGCAAAGCTCTTCAGTTAAGGGCGGAGGCGGGGGCAGCCTTGGCTCGAGCTGGGGGGCTCACCTGAGGCGCTGGTACTGGAGCTGTCGTTGGGCCTCTTTCCCGTTACAAACTCCACTTCAGCAAAGGTGTCAGTGGAGAGGGAGCTGGACGTGCCGTTGGCTGGTGCAGGCCTCTTGGCCCGGCGACTGAAGACCTTGTAACTAAAGCGCTTGCCCACCTTGGCTGGGGTGGCCTCCCCATTGGCAGCTTCTCCGTTGCCATTTTGGGCAAGCTCCCCTGGGGGTTTGAGGTCCACGTGTAGGTGAGAGACCACCCTGACATCCTTCCGATGCAGCTCTCCCGAGGGAATGGGCTCCACAGGGGGCAGCACCTGCTCCATCGTGAACAAGTCGCTCAGGAAGGTCTCCAGCCGCCGGGCTGACTCGCCCCTGCTGCCCTCCTCCTGTCCCTCCGGGTCGGCGCCAGCCTCCAGCTGCCGCTGGGCGGCCCTGCGCATCATCTCCCCTGGTGGGCGGCGGCAGCCAGACACCAGGGCGTACTTTGGGTTGATAAGTTTGCGGGCCACAGTGGAGGAGCTAAGGCCGATCCTGCCCGCACCTCCTGACAGGCCCAGCAGCTGGTACAAGTTCACCTCCTCAGAGATGGCGTACAGTTCTCGGAACTCCACATCGAAGGGCTCCACGTTCTGCCCCGTCAGGAGCAGGAGAAGGTTCCTGTCCATGTAGGAGGAACTCCAGGTGAACCTGGGAATGCGGGGACAGAAGAGCAAGACTCAGGTGCCAGGTCAGTGACCTTGCCAGGCCAGCAGGCTCTGGGCAAGCCCATCTCAACATCCTGCTGTCCCCACCCCAGCCCGACCTACCACTGAGGCGGGATGCCTCGCTACCTGGCGGAAGGCACTGCTGGGTCTTCGCATTGGGGTGCTGTCCCTGCACTGACCCAACTGCCCCTTTTCTCCAGGTCTTGGCCTCAAATGCAGGAAGCAGGCAGTGGGTGCCAGGCAAGGACATGAGAAGTCAGGCCTGGGTTCAAGCCTGGTTTCTGCCCTGTGTGCCTTGTACCAGGGGCTCCCGGTGCACAGTCTCAGAGCTGTGGTGAGGCTCGCGTGAGACAATGTGTGTAATGAAATACTCAGCTCAGGAGCTGGCACAATGCACGCACCTAATAAGTAGTCGCTGCAGCTGCTGCTGTTGTTAGTACCGTCCCACTCCTTTCTGGCTCTGTGCAGCAATTTCAGAGCACAGAGTGTCTGCAAAACACCGTATTTTAACCAGGGAAGAGGCACTTAACGTCATTTATAACCGTGTCAGGTGCCCAGGTCTCTTTTCCGCATCTAGACTCCCATTTACGTGGAGGGGAGACACCTGCACGGACACAACCTCTCAGAATCCTGGTAATTTGCTTCTGAATCAGAATCTCGGAGGCCTCCCTTCCACACCACACCCTTGAATTTCCTTCCCAAATCGGGTCCATTCTCCATCCTGCTTGTCCCGCCTAACAACTCGCCTCAAAAGGCAACCATTTGCCCTGACCCGTGCGGCTCCGTTGGCTGAGCTCCTTCCTGCAAACCAAAGGGTTGCCAGTTCAATTCCCAGTCAGGGCCCACGCTTGGGGTGCGGGTTCGGTTTCCAGTCAGAGCGTGTACAGAGGGCAGCCAGTCAATGTTTCTCTCTCACGTCAATGTTTCTCTCCTTCTCTTTCTCCCTCCCTTCCCCTCTCAAGTGAAAAACAAAATGAAATAAAAAACTCCCACCAATTTGCTGTAGGACCATGAAAAGCAGCCTGTGCTTAATGTTCAGCAAGAGTTGACCCTCTTTCTGGAATAATCCGGTGGCCGCAAAGTTTGAGGGAAGGGACTGGACTGGGCGGAGGTTCTTCTCTGCCATCGGGTCAGACAATACTTCCTAAACCCATGACCATAGAGGTTCCAGCCCAGCTTTTTCCTGAATATGGACATTTCTTACAATGAATAAAGGCCTCCCGGGCCCTTCTCTGACCTGGCCCAACTCACCTGTAAGATCCCGTGGCTACTTTTTCACCATCTACCATTAAGAACTTGGATGACAGGGTCCCCTTGATCTTCCCCATGGGCATGTAGAAGCCAACGCCTGTCACAGACCGGACACGGATGTTCTGTTGAGAAGAGGAGAAAGGTACTGTCACCCAGGTTGGGGCCTGCAAGGCTCTGAGCCAGGTCTGTGCTAGGGCTGAGAAGGAGCCCTCTTGTCCCCAGGATCCTGCCTGCACTAAGCTCTGCTTCCCTTACAGGTGAGGCCCCATTGAAAGAGCAGGAAGAAGTCAGCAAATCTTGCTTTGGGAATGGGTAAGCTCAGGGTGGTTCCTGCCTGTTCCCAAAGCTCCCCAGAAGAGAAACACAGCCCTAGCTTTGACCTTGGACCGCAGGCTGACCACCCCAGGACTGGGCCAGATCTGCCTCCTTAGCCTCAGCAGCCTTGTGATCAAATTTAAGATTGGCAGGCAATTTAGGGTTATCAGTGCATGAGACAAGGGTTTGGACAGAAGGGGTTGAGACCTTGATGCTCATCTGAGGCCCTGAACTGGAGAAGAGAAGAGGCAGAGAAAGGGGCAGGGGCGGTCTCAGTCTCAACTCCTGCTCCCCGCACCCCCCACAGTGGTACAACTCACCCGAATACGGAAGTCAGCGAGCTCCAGGTCCTGACACATCTCTAGGAAACACTTCACGCCTGCCTCGTCCAGGATGATGTACACGGGGACCCGGCGCTTAAAGGCAGCATCCACAATGTCTTGGAAGATATCGCCATCTGTGAAGAGGTCCATGACCACAGCGATGACCTGGGTGGGGAAGGGCACTGGTGAGGCACATGGTGACTACACACTGACAGGCACACACCTTGGCCCAGAGGGGACCAGTTGGGCCTGGGGTAACTGGTGGCCAAGAGTCAAAAACCCCATGTGCACCTCTCCTGGGTTCTTCACATCCTCACCCATGTCAGAGCACATCTGAGCCCCGGAGATGGGCTTTCTGCTCTGGGAAACCACCTGAGGGCTCGGGCCATCCCTGACAAACCCCACCACTGAACCCTGCGGATTCCCCAGCAGCTCTTCAGAAGCCATATTGAGGGAGATCTACAGGCTGAGGACAGCTGCTCGGGGTGTCCTATGCAGACAAGCAGACTCAGGAAGCTGTGATCACTGAGAGGCTCAGAATGGACTCATTCCCACAGGCTGCAGATCTGCTCCAACACCACTTTCTCTTCAGGTGGTTTGATCTCCCTGCAGCCTCCCTGAGGGCAAAGCTGAGGGAGAAACCCTGTGTTTCCCGAAGGGCCCATCTGGGCAGAGCTCCAGTGAGCTTGGACTCCCCTGGCCTCCAGGTATCCAGACCATTCCACTCCATCCTCAAATCAAGGTCACTGCCTAGGACCCTTGATTTCCAAAAGCCAGCCCTGTTTATCCATGCTGGAAAGCGAGATCTGCCTTTCCGACCTTAGCTTCCTCCATTTCCCACACAATACTCCCTGCCTGGCCCAGCTCCAGTGTAAGCGATTTCTTGTTGGCCCCAAGCACTGTGCATGAGATACAGAAGAAAGGGCCGGCCTTAGGGTCAGAGAGATCTGGTGATGTGACCTTTCCATTTATGTGACCTTAGGCAAGCCACCTAATCTTGATGAGCCTCCTTATCTGCAAAGTGGAATGCCCTGCACTTTCACCATTAAGATTGCAGATAAAGTCGGAGGGGCACCTAACCCAGTGCCTGGAATGGTGAGAGTCCTCAGTAAACGGTGGCTGCTGTGTGCCTCGGGCGTCTGCTAGTCATTCGAACTGAAAGCCTGAACTCTGAAGTCAGACAGACCAGGCCTGGGACCAACTCGCTGCTGACTTGTCAAAGCCCCGGTTTCCTTGGCAGCAAAATGGAGCTAGCAGACGCACCTCTCTCAAAGGGCTGTCGTCAGGGCTCCGACAGGTGAACTGTGAGAGCGCTCAACACAGTGCCTGGCACGTGGTGAACTCAGCATGCGGTACCCTCCTTGCCATCAGCACCACTTCCATCGTCACCTTCACCACGTGCCTCACTGTCACTCCTGACTCTTAAAGAACCACCCCCAACACCATTGACACACTATCACTTAAGGCTCTTCTTAGCTCCTACATTTAATACTCATTCATACAAATAACATTTACTGAGCTGCCCGTTGGAGGGAGGACCCTAAAGACAAGCCATAATCCCTAACTTTAAGGGATTAGTCCAGTTGGAACAGCAAGGCACTTGTACAAAATAAGTAAGACATAAGTTAAAATGAAATAAATGCCTTTAAGAGATGCACAAATGGCATCTGATGTGAATTCAGGGTTGGGGGGTTGCGAAGAGAAGGAGAGATGGAGGGAGAGAGATCGATTACTCTCAGCGACGGGAGTACAGGAAAGGTTTCAGTGAGGAAGCTGAAACCCAAAGAATGGGCGACCTGGGGGACCACAAAAAATGAGCAGAGAGGGAAGTGGAGCAGGGAAGCAGGCAGGGCTGCTATGCATGGATATGCGGGTTGTGCACTGCACATGGGCACTGGGCTGAGGCGGTGAGTGGAAACTATACCTGCCTGAGGAAGGGATGCCTTTTCTAACCTGCACACAGGTGCCACATGGGCTGGCGGGCACTGAGGAGGTAGGCATTTCAGGCAAAGAAAACAGAAAGAAGGCCCTGGGGACAGGCATTAACGTGCACTGAACACTTTCAATGTGCCTCACATTGTTCCAGGGGCTTTAGGTAAATTTTCTAATTTGATCCTCACAATGAGGATTATAATTTCCATTTTATGAATGAGGATGTAAATGCAAAGGGGC
>VMDR010010763.1:0-29999 GCA_007922815.1 Macrotus californicus
GTATGAGATTATAGTGACATCTGAGTCATTAAGAAATTGCTAAGACAAAATATGTATATAACTAATGGTTGTTTTAAGTATTCATTATTTATAAGTAAGCTTCTTTGGAAATAAAAACTACATACACTGCCTTTTATTGAATTTATCATTTTCTCAAATTTGTAACCTATTCATCCAGCAGATGTTTGTTAAGTACCTGTTGTGCACCAGCATTGTTCTGGTTGTGGATGTAATATATAGCAGTGAATGAAACGTGGGCCTGCCTCCCAGGTGCTGTAGTGCACTGCGGAGCATGTAAGCCATAGAATTTAGAAGAGATTTCTTATCTGTCTAATGGCCTCACACAGCTGTTCCTGGAAAGTGAAAAATGGTTGGCAGGTAGGAGTAGAATTCAGTAGTGTCTAGGTGGACAACATGATGATGGAAGAAGCCTCACAGATTGATAAAGAGGATTTTGTTGTTTGGTGGTTTATAGCATGAGCCACCTGGGTTACAAGTTGGAAGGTGTACTATGTGGGCTTCTCTGGTTGTGAGGCAGCTCTGTTCCCAGTAAAAGTACATTTTTTTACGTGGTTAATTCTTCAGGTTAGTACTTTACACATGTGCTAAAGAATGTGAACATTCCAGAAGTAATAAGTGAAACTTAGTATACTTTAGTAACCTGAGCTACCTTCAGTGTGTTTCTCTGTTGACTGCATTCATTTTCTTCACTCAGGTGTCCTTTTACCTATCTATCTTTCATAAGCAACAATCCAAAAGGTGATGCAGATGCTATTGTAAAAGTATAACTCAATAAGAAACTTCCTCTTCTGCCTCTCAAGTGATAATCCCTGCCTTTTTATTGACACGAGGCTTCAGTGTTTAAATCCATACATAGCCTAACTGAGTCTTTTTTCTTTACAGAGTTGTGGCTCTAAATTCACACAAGTCTGAAAAAAAGAAAAAACGGTATAAAGACACTCTTTCTCTAGCTGCCATGATACGAAAATTTCAAAAAGAGAAGGAAGCATTAGAGAAGGACTCTAACCCCAAAGTCCCAGTGAACGTAATGACCACCTCTCTGAATAAGCCCCCCTCCGCTGCTGCAGCCCTGGGAAACGACGTCTCGGACTTAAATATGAACAATGCTGATCCGGACCTCCCCATTTTTGTTAGCACAAATGAACACGAACTGTTTCAGGAAGCGGAAAGTGCCCTAAAGATTCTAGATGATATCGACTTTGACAGATTACTGGATGCTACTTCTGATGGTAGCCCCCTTTCTGAGTCGGGGGGAGAGAATGGAACCACCACCCAGCCAACCTATGCCTCTCAGGTTATGCCCAAGGTGGTACCGACACTCCCAGAGGGTTTGCCTGTCCTTCTTGAGAAACGTATTGAAGACCTCCGTGTAGTAAGTGGAGTTACTTTTTTTTTTTCTGCACAAATGTAACAATAAGTGTATTTTTAAGACAAAAATAATAAGCGACAATCCCAATACCCACGTAAACAACAAACTTTCCATTTCCTTTTAGTCTTTGGGTATGTGACTTTGGTTTTATTGATTTATTATATTTATATTTAAAGTATACAATATTACTGAATATAATTACTTTCAGCTCTACAGTATAATAATTCAACATTAATATACCTTTCAATGGGATCACCACACTAAACTAAGCCTCGTAATCATCCATCACCATGCAAGTTACAATGTAAATCGATTCTGTTCCCCTTCACCTATCCCCCCACCTCCCTCCCTGCTGGCAACCCTCAGTTTGGTCTCTATTTCTGACTCTGTTTCTGTTTTGTTTGTTCATTTGTTTTATTTTTCTTAAGGTTCCCCATGTAAGTGAAATCATAGTATTTGACTCACTCTGACTTTCTTCACTTAGGATAATTCCCTCTAGGTCCATCCATTTTGTTGCAAATGGCAAGATTTTATTCTTTTTTATTGCTGAGTAATATTCCACTGTGTGTGTGTGTGTGTGTGTGTGTGTGTGTGTGTGTGTGTGTGTGTGTGTTCACGTACATGTACACACACCTCATCTTTTTTATCTTTTCCATGGACACCTAGGTTGCTTTTGTATTTTAGTGATTGTAAATAATGCTGCACTGAACAAAAGGATGCATTTATACTTTTAAACTAGTGTTTTCAATTTCTTTAGATAATTACCCAGAAGTGGAATTGCTGGGTGATACCTGTAATGTTCTGTTTTTAGTTTTTTGAGGGATCTTTATACTCTTTTTACATAGGGATTGCACCAGGTTATGCTCCCACCAGCAGTGCACAAGGGTCTCCTTATCTCAAGGTCCAACACATGTTACTTGTTAAAAATTTTTTTTTTAAGATTTCATTTATTTATTTTTAGACAGAGGGGAAGGGTGGGAGAAAGAGAGGGAGAGAAACATCAGTGTAGGTTGCCTCTTGCACACCCTTTCCTGGGGACCTGCCTGGCAACCCAGGCATGTACCCTGACTGGGAATTGAACCAGTGACCCTTTGGTTCACAGGCTGGTGCTCAATCCACCGAACCACACCAGCCAGGGCTATTTGTTAATGTTTTGACAATAGCCATTCAGACTGGTGTGCAGTGGTGTCTCATTGTGGTTTTGATTTGCACTTCCCTGATGATTAGTGATGCCGAGATCTTTATATATGTCTGTTAGCCATCTGTATACCTTCCTTGAAGAACTCCCTATTCGTGTCCTCTGCCCAGTTTCTGATCACATTGTTTATGTTTTTGGAATTGAATTGTATGAATTCTTTATACATATTGGATATATCATTTGTGAATATATTCTGCCATTTAATAGGTTGTCTTTTCGTTTTGTTGATGGTATCCTTCATTGTGCAGCTTAGTTTGATGCAGTCCTGTTTGTTTATTTTTTCTCGTTTCCCTTGCTCAAGAGGACATAGGCAAAAAGATGTTAGCCCTGGCTGGTCAGCTCGGTTGGGGAGGCATCCTGTACACCAAAGGGTTGTGGGTTTGATTCCCAGTTAGGGCACATGCCTAGGTTGCAGGTTTGATCCCCAGCTGGAGCGTGTATGTGAAGGAACCGAACCGATCAGTGTTTCTCACACAGATGTTTTTCTGTCTGTCCCTTCCTCTTCTCTAAAATCAATAAATACATCCGGGGTGAGCCTACTATCTATCTTTTTTTCTAGGAATTGTATGGTTTCAGTTCTTGCACTTAAATCTTTAATCCATTTTGAGTTTATTTTTGTATATGGTGTGAAGGAGTGGTCCAGTTTCTTTTTCTTTCTTTTTTTTGCACATATCTGTGTTTCCCAGCACCACTTATTGAAAGACTATTGTTTCTCCATTGTGTATTCTTGCCTCCTTTGTCATAGATTAATTGACCATGTAAGTGAAGGTTTTTTTTGGGTTCTGTCATCTACTCCATTGATCTTTGTATCTGTTTTTGTGGTAGTACCATACTGTTTGGTTATGATATAGCTTTATAATATTTTTGGAAATCCGGGAATGTGTTACCTCCAGCATTGTCCTTCTTACGATTGCTTTGGTTATTCATGGTCTTCTGTGGTTCCACATAAATTTTAGGGTTACTCTTCCTAGTTCTGAGAAAAATACTGATACTTTGATAGGAATTACATGAATCTGTAGATTGCTTTGACTAGTATGAACATTTTAATGGTATTAATTTTTCCAGTTCAGGAGCATAATAGATCCTTTCATTTATTTGGGTCCTCTTTAATTTCTTTCTTCAGTATGTTATAGTTTTCAGAGTATGGGTCCTGTCATCCTTTGTTAAATTTATTCCTGAATATTTTATTCTTTTTGATGCAATTGTGAATGGGATTGTTTTCTTAATTTCTCCATCTAGTCATTTATTATAGTGTACAGGAATGCAACAGATTTTTGTATATTAATTTTGTATCCGCTACTTTACTAAATTCATTTATTCTAATAAGTTTTTGGTGGATCTTTAGGGTTTTATATATATAGTATTATGTTATCTGCATATAGTGACAGTTTTACTGCTATTTTTATAGTTTGGATACTTTATATTTCTTTTCTTGTCTGACTGCTGTGTCCAGGACTTCCAGTACTGTATTGAATACTAGTGGTGAGAGTGGGCATCCTTGTCTTGCTCCTGATTTTAGAGAAAAAGTTTTTGCTTTTCACCATTAAGTTGTTAGCTCTGGGTTTGTCATGTATAACTTTTATTATCATGTGGTAAGTTCTCTCTATACTTACTTTTTGAGAATTTTTATTGTAAATGGATGTTGAATTTTGTCAAATTATTTTTTTGCATCTATTGAGATGATCGTGTGATTTTTAGCCTTGGTTTTATCGATATGGTGCATTATGTTAATACATTTGTGGATATTGAACCATCCTTGCATCTCTGGTACAGTCAAACCTCGGTTCTCGAGTGTATCCCTCCTTGAACAATTCTGTTCTCAACCAGGTTGTTCACAGGAAAGATGTCTTGGTTGTTGAACAAAACCTTGGTTCTCGAACAGTTTGGAATCCAACAGCCTTCTGGAGCAAATTAAGTTGGAGAACAGATGTCCCACTGCACGTATCTGACTTGATTGCGGTATATGATTTTCTCATGTATTGTTGGATTTGGTGTGCTGGTGTTTTGTTGACAGTTTCTACATCTGTGTTCTTCAGGGATATTGGCCTGCAATTTTTGTTTTTGTAGTACTGTAGTACCTGTCTGATTTTGGTATTAAGATAATGCTGGCTGTGTACAAGTAGTTTGAAAGTGTCCCTTTCTCTCCAATTTTTTGGATTAGTTTGAGGAGGATAGGTATTAATTGTTCTTTAAATGTTTGCTAAAATTCACCTGTGAAACTGTCTTGGGCTTTTGTTTGTTGGGTTGTTTTTGATTACTGATTCAATTTTATTACTAGTAATCAATCTGTCTTGATTTTCTGTTTCTTCTTGGTTCAGTCTTGAAAGTTTATATGTTTCTAGGAATCTATTTCTTCCAGATTGTTCAGTTCGTTGGCATATAATTGTTCATAGTCTTTTTTTTTTAATTTTATTTATTTATTTTTAGAGAGAGGGGAGGAGGGGGAGAAAGAGACGGAGAGAAACATCCATGTGTGGTTGCCTCTCATGCGCCCCAAATTGGGAACCTGGCCTGCGACCCAGGCATGTGCCCTGACTGGGAATCGAACCAGTGACCCTTTGGTTTGCAGGCTGGCACTCAGTCCACCGAGCTACACCAGTCAGGACTGTTCATAGTATTTTTTAACGATCCTTGTATTTTTGTGGTGTCGGTTGTAATGCTCATCTTTCATTTGTGATTTTAATTATTTGGGCTCTCTTTTTTCCTTGATGAATCAGTCTGGCTAAAGGTTTGTTGACTTTGTTGATACTTTCAAAGAACCATCTCTTAGTCTTACTGATCTTATCTATTTTTTTAAGTCTCTAAATCATTTCTTTGTGCTATAATCTTTTTATTTCCTTTATTTCTACTTAGTTTGGGTTTTGTTTGTCCTTTTTCTAGTTACTTTAGGTATAAAGTTAAGTTGTTTATTTGGGATTTTTCTTGCTTCTTGATGTAGGTAGGCCTGTATAGCTATTTCATCTTAGAACTGCTTTTGCTGCCTCCCATAAATTTTGGGGAGTTGCATTTTCATTTTAATTTATCTCAGACTATTTTTGAATTTTCTCTTTAATCTGTTGATTGTTTAGTGCCCATATGTTTGTGTTTTTTCCAATTTTCTTTTTTAAAAACAGATTTTTAAAATCCTCACCTGAGGACATGCTTCTTGATTTTTTAGAGAGAGTGGAGGTGGGGCAGAGAAGGAGGGAGAGAAGCATCAATGAGAGGGAGAGAAAAAAGCACCTATTGGTTGCCTCTCGTGTGTGCCCTGATCGAATGCACCCCACTCACTGAACCCTCAGCCTAGGCGTGTGCCCGGACTGGGAATCAACCCACTGCCTTTCACTTGGCAGCACAACGCCCAACCAGTGGAGGCACACTGGCCAGGACTTCAGTTTTCTTCCTGTAGTTGACTTCTGGTTTCATACCGTTGTGGTCAGAAAAAATGTTTGATGTGATTAAATCTTCTTGAATTTATTGAGATTTGTTTTATGGCCTAATATGTGATTAGTCTTGGAGATTATTCCATGTGTACTTGAAAAAAAAATGTGTACTCTGCAGTTTTTAGATGAAATGTTCTAGGAATGTCTGTTAAGTCAATCTAGTGTAATGTAACATTTAATGTCATTATTTTCTATTAATTTTCTGTCTCTATGGTCTGCTGAATGACGTTAGAGGAACACAAAGTCCACTAATCCTGCATTGCTGTTTATTTCTTCTTAATGCCCATTAATATTTGCTTTGTATATTTAGGTGCTCTTATGTTAGGTGACTAGGTATTCACAGTTGTATCTTCTTGGATTGATGCATTTATAATGATGTCTCTTTGTACAGTCCTCATTTTAAAGTCTGTTTTGTCATTTGTGAATACCGCACCACAGCCTTGTTCTCGTTCTGTTTGCATGCAGTGTCTTTTTCCGTTCCTTCGCTTGCCGTCTGTGTAGGTCTTTTGGTCTGAAGAGAGTGTCTTGTGAGCAGAATATAGATGGGTCTTGTTTTTTGTTCATTTAGCTACCCTGTATCTTTTGTTTGGAGTATTTAGTCCATTTACATTTAAAGTAATTACTGATAGGCATGTACTTCTTGCCATTATTGTTTTTTGTTGTTTTTGTAGTTCTTTGTTACTTTCTTGATTTCTTTCCTTTTGTTTTAGTGGTTTTCTTTAGTGTTTTATTTGGGCTCTTTTCTCGTTATTTTTGTGGGGTTTTTGTTTTGGTTTGTGGTTACCACAAAGGTCATACATATCCATCTATATAGCAGTTTATTTTAACCTGATTGGCATTTAGGTCCAAACATATTCCCCATCTCCTGTGGAGAAAACCACTATTAAACTACTGTTTAGTTTTCTGGATTTTAATTCATGCATGCATTTGTAAGTGCTATATTATTATTTAAAATAATTGTTAATGGAATTGTAATAAATGTACTATTCTCTAGCTTCTTTCTCCTAGGGTTACAGTAATCCATTTAAATCACATTTTAAAATTTATTAACCATCTCTGTCATATTTATTTCTCTTAACTATTTCTAAGTTTTAAATGTCTGACTAGGGGAGTGCAAAATTTATCTAAATTTTTCCAATGGTTGGCCTGTGGGTTTTATTTCTCAATTCCATTTAGTTTTCCATTTTTTTCTTCATAAATGGTTTTTTCTGAGGTTGTAACTTATAATTAGTTCCCCTGTACTTTTCCTTATTTTATTTTAAGTCGCTTCATTAGGACTTAAGAGAAGTGCATTAAAGTATCTCGTTCCCAGTGTTTCTTAGGTCATAACTTGTGTTTACCATCGTTTTTGCTTTGTCTATTTGTGTGCCACGTTGTTTGGCTGATAAGATTCTTAATGGCTGTATCTTTGTGGTGATGCTTACAGTTTGGAGGTGACTTACTGGTGCATTTCCCCTTGAGTTCAGTTTTGTCTGATTTTGCTGTAGACTTCTTTCTCTTTATTTTTGCATGGTAAAGCATTTCTCATCACTTACTTTTAACCTTTTTGAGTTTCTCTGTTTTAGTTCTTTCTCTTGCAGATAGCATGTAAATGGAAATGTGTTTATTGACTTCATCTGAGTCTTTTTCTTTCAGCAAATAATTTTTCTTACAGTTGTTATAGTTTTTATTTCTGTCATTTTGTTTTTATTCTGTTTCATTGCCCCTCTTCCTCCTTTGTTTTCATTCTTCTGCAGTTTTTTTTTAAAAAAAATCAAAGTTTCTTTAATTAACAATGAAGATACTACAGTTCGAAGTCCCCGACAGAATCAGGGGAGGAAAAAACAGAAAATAAGCACAACACTATAAAGAAAACTTGGAAAAGTGAAACATCTCTAAATAAAAATAGACACCTGCCCTGGTACCTGTTTCATATATACATCACACACATTCTACACATTGGAACAGTGACTGTTTTGGTGGCAGCACAGGCCAGGTATTGGTCCTTTTGTACACAGATGAAGCAGCGCCATGAGCGGCGCCGCCATTTTAAGATGATTAACCAAATGACATGTGAATTAAATGAAAAAATACATAGTCTGGCCCACCCTGTAGCCAAGAAGTGTAAGGAAAGAACTTTGTAAGAAAAATTGTTCCAGGACCACACTCTTAATCCGATGCAAGAGTTCTAAAAACAAAACAAAAAAAATAGCGCTAAATTGTCTACACAAATACTGAATTTGTTCTGTCTTGTGGCATATTGGTTAACATTGGCTAAGTTAACCATATAAGCAAAGAGAAAGTATAATCTACAGTTTTGTTAATCAGAAAGTTTTTTAGTTTAATTTTCTCAACTACTGCAACTATGAAGTATAGATTTGTTTCCTTTTTATCGCTGAGAAACTTAAGTGGTAGGTCAATAGCTTGGTGAAGTCCGACTATTAAGTTGGTGGAGCCAGAACTTAAAGAACCGGGTTCACCTGACTCCAGAGTATGTGCTTTTGGCTTTTCCCAAGTTGCCCCATCCCTCAAATCTTCCTAGGGTTAAAAAAGTGCTAGTGATGTAATCCAGGTCTTTTAACCTGTAATTGATAATAATAGCTGTTGTGTATTTCACAAACGCCTACAGTGTGTACTCAGTGCACTACTCCTGTGTCCCACATTCACATGGCACCCGTTACCACTCTGGAAACTGTGCTGTGACTGGCTTTAGTGTACTTTACATAGCGTATAGTCTAATCATCCAACAATCATGTGACGTAGATAGTATTCTAAGGTTCAAAAGGTGAAATGATTTTGATTTGCTCAAGGCCACATAATTTTTAAGTGGCTGAGACATATTTCAAAGTAAATATTTAAAGGTAGGACCACTGAGGAGATCCAAGATGGTGGAGGAGTATGTGGAAGCTAAACTAGCCTCCTCCCAGGACCAAACTGGAGTTACAACTCAATTGTAGAAAAATCATCCTGAATAACTCACTGAGAAGAGAAGCCTTATAACCAAGGACTGACGGAAGAAACCATAAGAATGGTAGCAAGTGTGGAGGTGTGAGAGTGCTGGCTGGGCTCCCAGGGTCGGCAGCTGAAGTTCCGGAGGGATACCTCAGTGGCCAGGGTGGAGGGTTCCCCCTGAGAAGTGTGGAGCCTAAACCCCAAGCTGGGCTCACCAGCCTACAGCCCCAGAACCAGGAAAAGAACCCAAATAATTTCCAGCTGTGAAAAGCAGTGGGGTTTCTGTCCGCCAGGGAGAAATAGCTGGAGATGCAGAGAGCCTCTTAAAGGCCAACATGCAAAGTTTTGTTTGTACCCACTTACCTGGGGCTCCAGCAGAGGGAGGGCAGAGTAGACTAGAGCCACGTGAGAAGAGTCTCAGGTTGGTGGCTGTGGGGAGAGAGCTGAAGGGTCAGCTGCCATGATCCCTCTGCTGTCATTCCCCATACTGCAGAAGCCATCTCTTTCAGGCAGAGCGCTCCCTTCCAAGTGGCCTCAGTGTGGGAAGAAGCAATAGCACCACCCGTAGGAATTACTCTGCCCCACTCTGTGGACTTCAGGCCAGGCTACTGAGGAATACTACTGGAGGCACTTCCAGTGATTAAGCCTAACGGGAAGCCTGCAGGCTAAGGCAGATCTCTGGGAGCTCTGAGAGTTAGCTGACCACCCCCCCACCCCCAGGCCCACTGCTAATAAAAGCCAGCTTTGATTTGCAGTTTGTTTTTTTCTGTTGGACCCACAGACCCAACAGAGGGAGCCATAGCTGTGATCGCTGATAACTGCAAACAGGTTGACCAGGACCAGTCACAGGCAGTGTCCGACATAGGTCTGTCCCAGAGTCGTTGCCGATCTACCTAATGCGTAGAAACAAACACATAGAGGCAGCCAAAATGGGAAGACAAAGAAACAGGCCCCAAATGAAAGAACAAGAGAATCCTCCAGAAGAACTAAATGAAATGGAGGCAAACAATTCTTCACATGCAGAATTTAGAGTAATGATTATAAGGATGCTCAACGGCATGAAAAAAGACATAGAAACCGTTAAAAAGGACTAGTCAGAAATAAAGAATGCAATATCTGAGATAAATAATATACTGAAAGGAATAAACAAGTTAGATGAAACAGAGGATCAAATCAGCGATTTGGAAAGCAACATGAAAAGTAACACCCAACTAGAGCAGCAAAAAGGAAAAAGAATTTTAAAAATAAGGAGAGTTTAAGAAATCTTTAGGACACCATGAAGCATAACAACATCCACGTAATGGGAATACCAGAAAGGGAAGAGAGTGAGCCCAGGGTCAAGAACCTATTGAAGGAAATAATGGTCTAAAACTTCCCTAACCTGGTGAAGGAAAAAGACACACAAGTCTAGGAAGCATATAGACTCCCAAATGAGATGGATCCAAAGAGGTCTACACCAAGATGCATCATAATTAAAATGCCAAAGCTAAAAGGCAAGGAGAGAATCTTAAAAGCCACAAGAGAAAAGCAGTTAGTTACAAGGGAGCTCCCATTAGACTGTCATCTGATTTCTCAGCAGAAACATTTCAGGCCAAAAGGGATTGGCATGAAATCTTTAAGGTGATGAAAAGCAAAAGGACCTACAACCAAGGCTATTCTACCCAGCAGGGTTATCATTTAAAATTGAAGGAGAAATAACAGCTTCCCAGACAAGAAAAAGCTAAAGGAGTTTGTTACCAACAAACCAGTATTGCCACAAATGTTAAAGGGCTTGCTTTAAGAAGAAGAAAAGAAGAACAGAGGAAAATAGTTAAAAAATAAAATGACAATAAATACTTATCTATCAATAAGAAAACAAGACCCATATATATGCTATCTCCAAGAGACGCACCTCAGAATGAAAGATACAGAAAGGCAGACCAGGCATTGAGCTCCGTAGTTAGTTTGCCTTCCCTTTGCTCTGTTTATGCCATTCATTCTCATTTAATAAACTAAACTGGTTAGTAATGAGTGTTTCGATCTTGTAAAGTTCTGTCATATTTCAAATACCAAACACTGTCATCTGTCTCTGTAGCAATCATGCCAGGATTAATAAACACAGTTGCTTCCTAACCCCTTAGTGGGAAATTATCAATAAGAAGATTAATTTCACCTACTGATGTCTATGAATTCTCCATATTTTTCCTTTGAAATATGAGGTGGTGTTTTTTCTTCAGGAGATGAGAATTCATTTCGCAGCAATGCTGGTGTCTGTCTGATAAGGAGTTTGTGCATATTCTTTTATAACTTTGTAACATTCTTCCAGTGGTTAGCCTCTTGACTGTTTTGATTCCCTTTCTTGAAGTTTAGTTTTCCTTCTGGCTTTCTTCTTATATTTCTGCTTCCTACACACACCCAGTCTGTATCCTTTCTAAGAAGCGCTGAGGCACGCACATCTCAGAAATTTTCCTCTTCTGTTTGCAGCACATAAAATTGTCAAATAACTTGGCAGATTGATAGAGTCAGCACGTGACTTGCTCAGATTACCGGATCAGGCTTGAAGTGTTACATCTTGTGGAAGTCAAGATAAACTATCCTTTGTGATTTCCTCCGTAAAATTTGTTTCTGGTCAGCTGGTTGAAGTAACATATAATAATGAAAATGTCCTTCAGTTCATTGAATTAATTTTTGCTTATACCTTGAAAGTAACCTTGGCAGATGTCTTTGTTGTTGGCACATAATTAGGCAGAACCCAGACTGGCTGCAGTAAGCCTGGGGTGTTTGCACAGGGGCCAGTGTGGCGCAGCTGAAGTCAGAAAGCTTGGACTGCGTCTGGGGTCTGCCACTTCAGCAGGATGGTTTGGGGACTGTCATGTAACCCCTGTAATATTTAGGTTCCTGGTTTGTAAAGTGCGGCTGTGATACCAGTGTCATCAGCTGTTAGGAGTGTTGAACATGGTAATGGGTGTAAAGTACAGAATATGAGATGCAGTGTAGACAACAGTGTCTATAGAAAGTGAGGCATCTGCTTTCTGTTATCTTGGAGACCACAGCAAAAATTAATAAACAGAATGCACAAGACATCCAAAACACTGAAAAATCTTGTATTTAAAATTTTGTAAATTTAAGCAGATTGAGAAAAATTCAATATGGACATAATGGGAATGGTGGATATGCTAATTTTGTTTCAGCCATCTTTAATTGCCTCCTTATGCCAGGTACTAAATCGGGTATGGAGGATATAAAGTGAAGGAAATTACAACCCCATCCTCAAAATGATGATCCTCTTTTAAAAATTAATTATTTTTTTTAGAGAGAGGAGAAGGGAGGGAAAAAGAGAGGGAGAGAAACATCAACGTGTGGTTGCCTCTTGCGTGCCCCCCATGGGGGACCTAGCCCACAACCCAGGCATGTGCCCTGACTGGGAATCGAACCAGCAACCCTTTGGTTCGCAAGTCAGCACTCAATCCACTGAGCCACACCAGCCGAGGCAAAACAAAGAATATGTATTTATTCTTTAGTAAATAAATATGGAGACAAATAATGTGTTTATTAACGGTTATATTGCCAATCTTATGTTTCTCTAGGCTGCCAAACTTTTTGATGAAGAAGGAAGGAAAAAATTCTTTACACAGGATATGAATAATATTCTTCTGGAGTAAGTAATTTTCTTGTTTGATTAAAAAACCTTAAAAATTATTTGAACCTTAAGAACCTATTTAAAAATATAGTAGGCCTTTGAGATACAAATACTGAGTGGCTGGCTGGTCTCATGCATTAGCTCTTGCCTCTCAGCCGCCCAGCATATTTGATGAGCTTTGTCTCTTAGGAAAATGATGCTTCTGCATTTATTGGTTCTCTAGGGTCCCTCATGATAATCAAAGCATCCAGTGTTATAACTGCCAGAGCAAGTGACCACTGTACAGATTGAATACTATTCTAGATTTATATGTATTTTTTTATTAACTTATATGAAAATATCCTTCTGGGATAGCTCTGTTTATATTAAATTTGGTGTAATTTTCTGTCTACTTTTTAGACTTGAGAAAAATGCATATGAATGCTTAAAGCCAAGTGGAAAGTAAGGTTTAAAGAAGAAGCTGTGATTGTGGGGTAGAATTGAGTCCGATGTGGAAAAAAACAAGTTAGGTTAAGAAGGAGAGGGTGAAGGTTGATTTCTGATATAGGTTATATTTAACGTAGGGGTAATTGTCACTCTTTGTTAGAGTTTGATACTAATAAAGCTGTAGATTCTAAGATTGTGATCTCATAAGATGTATTCACAAACTTACTGGCTTACACATTTTGACTATTGGTTATAAAAATTGAGTATATAGTTGGCTGCAAGCAGAACTGGGAAAAACAGAAGTTTTTCTAGGGAAAGCAGCAAAATTTACTACTCTGATGAAAATAACGTATTGGTGGCTCTGTAGTATCTTATAGAAACAAAAATGTCATGTTTCTAATACTGATTTCTGTCTTTTAAATATATAATGGCAACAGTTTGTCATAAGATATAAAGGATCAATTAGTTTGTTGATTCTGAAAACTATTTTAATTAATTGCAATCTCTCATGGTGGCTTACCTAAAATGTGTTAAGTCCCATGGACTTCATGAAACGTGTAACCTAGTGAGTCACTAGTAGTGTGTATGGTGACTGTGTTGCTTCCGTTCTTCTTTATTTTAGCCAGGGATTTTCAAATTGATTCTGTCTGCCTGGAAGTTAGGCAAATGATTCCTATCTGTACCAGCTCCTCTTTCCCAGCTCCCTGAAAACCCCTAGGTTCAGTAATCAGTATAACCATCACTCCTCAGAGCTGCCCCAGATTCCATAATCGGGGATCTGACTAGCTCTTCTTTTTCTTTCCATTTGAAAGTCCTAGGTTTACTAGATCAGATCTTTTTCGTGAGACTGAGATGGTCCTTTTTTTTTATTTTACTCTTCTGTCAGGGGGAACAACTATTTTTTCCCCCGAGAGAATTAAAAGACCATCCTTTGGAAATACCATTTCAGATAAGCAGAATGTTAATATTCCATTATCAGGCTTCTCCATTAATTCCTCTCACGTCTATCCCAAAACAAATCCTCTAGTTTTTGCGGCCCGTCTACGTTTTATTTCATAGAGTGTGCCTTCATTCTACAAGCAGAAGTGTTTCGTTGATTTTTTTTGCTTTGAGTCACTTTCTTATGTCTCCTGGCCTCTTTTTCCACTTTCCTAAACCAGCATCCCTTGTATCTCTGGACTGAGTTGATCTTCTGAGGGCATGTGGTAGATTATTTGGGGTAGTTATTCCTGTGAAGTTACCCATCCATTGCCTCCTTATCCTGGGGAGAAAAAGAGATGAGTTTGTTGGAATGGAGTATCCTTTTATTTTTGCATAATTGAATTTGACGTGGATCCACAAATATCTAGCACGCTGGCTTAATTTCATCCCGTTTCCTCCTTTGCCTCAATTAGCCGCTGGTAATAAAATCTTGACACCTTGCCCATTATTCCAATTCAGCCTGACAATTCTGCTCAACAAACGCTCTAGGCAGGTACTGCCAATCCCACGCACTTGCACTGAGACCTGTCTGCCATCGCGTTGTTAGATGCTTCGTTAAGGAGCTCGTGAGTGAGTGGTGACTTGAATCTCAGTGAATAAACTTATCAGTTGGTCTCTCTGTCGGTTTCTCTGTCTTTGAAATAAAGGTTAAAGTGAAAGGGCTGATTGTGAGCCAGAGCTTTCCTTACTCTCTTGAGGGGTTACTTTGCGATTGGAGGAATCCCAAACAATTTTCCACCACATTTCTGCCCTGTTCCGCACCAAGTCTTCTTCGGGTAACACTAGAACCAGCCCATCCGAATAAAGTAATTACTCAGGGACCAGAGAGAGGAGGAACACACCCCTTGTCTAGTGTCAGCTAACACATCAGCAGGCTCTGAGTTCTTGCTGTAAGATAAAGAGCTACTTGGGATTTTGAGTTGGGGTCATTGCTCCCTAATTCTTTCTTCATTTAGTAGTTTTTAATGGTTGTGTTATTTGGACAATATTTGTAGGATATCTGGAAGACTTGAGGAAGAGTCTAGGAAATTCAGTAGACTCCAGAATTCATTTGGACTTAGAGCTTTTCTTTTACTAGTGTTTTAAACCGATTGAATAAGAAAAATATGTCATTTTTTAAAAAGAGGGAGTTGATGGGGTAGGAAGATATGTCATATATCACCGATGGGGACGTGACTCTATTTCTAGAATCCTGCTTCAAAAGAAAATATGACAGTAGTGACAGCGAAATACTCCTCAGTGGAGAACCTTGTTCGCAGACGTGGCTCTTGATTTCGCTGTGGCGTCCCATGTTGCATTTCTTTGACGCGTCTCCAGAGGCAGAGGAGAGCCTTGTGTAGACAGAAAAGTGAGGAATATAAAAGTGAGTTCCCAGCCTATTTACTGAACAAAACCCAGTGTTTGTTCTCTAGTGTATTATAAACAGCAGCTGATCCCAGTGTATTTTCATTCATTGAGAACCTGTAGTGATCTCATGCTCGTAATTTATTATCAGAGGCTTGAGGCCCATTCACAGTAACTTTTATGCATAGAAATCTGCTTTTAGGTAGATTTCACAGAAGAGGAAAAGGAGCCTGGTGGAAAGAAGGAGGCAGGGCTCAAGAATGTTCACCACTTCAAGAGAACCTTTGTTTCTCTGTGAAATAAATGAAAATATCTGAAATTCACACTTTCGTTGCCATGCGTTTTTAGTTGTTTCCAGATACTTCTTAGACCTTAGAAGATTAGAATTCTTAGAAAAAAATATTAAAGTCGATGTGTGAAGGCTGTGTGCTTACGACAGTCACGCACTGCTTATTGGGGGGTACATCCGTTCTGAGTGCTGGGTGGTTGCACGACTCATCGTAGTGCGAACTGACTGTCAGCTGTCCGTCCAGTCTGTGGTGCAGGCACAGTAAGGGAAACAGAGATGGATGAAACAGTCTGCAGGTGCAGCCAGAGAAGCTTTACCTCCTTTGACTCTGAAATTTTCAAGCACTACTAAGGAAAAAGTCCTCTAGAATTCACTGAAACTGTGTGACTCACTGGTATTGTCATGGCAGGGGTTGGGGGGAGAATGCTGTCTCTCTGAGGAAATGAGCTTTTGGTTAACAGTGGAGTTCCTGTGCTTTATCCAGAAATGTAGGCTCTGCCGCTCTCGTGAAGAAAATTACTTGCCAGCTTGTTTGGGGTTATATGAATTCTCCTCTCAAATGTGCTCATCGAAATTTTCTGTATGACCACTATTTAGAAATTGTTTTTTCCTTGAAAAATACCGTCTGGGAAGTTGCGGAAATGTAAAATGAGAAAAGAATTGCTCCCTTTGCCTCCTTGCCTGTAGGTGCTCTGGAGAGAAACTCTGCCCTATTGACTTGTTGTTGTTGCTTTTGGTCAGCATTGAGTTACAGCTGCAGGAACTAGGCCCCGTCATCCGCAGTGGTGTCTACGCCCATCTGGAAGCTTTTGTGCCATGCAATAAGGAAACACTAGTAAAACGTCTGAGGAAGTTGCACCTCAACGTCCAGGTAAGGGCGAAACAATAATAGCTACATGGGTGGTTTTACAGCCTGCAAGGAGACTGGATTCTTTTGGGGCCTTTTGCATATGCATCGATGTATAGTCATATTATGTGTATATTAAAGTCATGTTGGATCCCATGACAAAGCTACTTTTCTATAATTGGTAGGTTTAGTTGAGAAATAATGTTTTCTAAGGCATAGATTCTTGGGGCAGTAAATTAGCCTGTCTCACAGCTGACACAACTTCGCCTTTAACAAATGATCTGACATGTTTATAAATGAACTTTCTTATTCCTGAAATGGGCCTATACAGACACGATGCAGACCAGTGGAAGGAATCACACAGTTGCATGTAAATTTAAAAATTATTTAGTGTGATTCATGTTTTGCTCGATTCTCCTCCCCTCCAACCCCACTGAATGATTGTCCAAGTTGAATTCTTCCAGTGGTCAGAAACTTATTCTGTTGTATCAGAAAGTTCTTCCATACTTGAAGCCAAACCCAGGTTTTCTACCCTGTTGGTCCTAATTCTGCCTTTGCGTTCATTCACAAACCTAATCATTCGTCCACTGCATCGCTTTTATAAAGCATTTATGTCCCCTTTTTCACTTCATATAAAATGATTTCCCATACCTTCATTGTCCTGATTACTTTTCCTTTAATGATTTGTTTGCCTGTATTGTTAAAAAATATTTATAACCTGCAATTAATAGAAAATAACTTTAATGAAGTTTAAGACAAGAAAAAGGAACATTTTTTTTTTTTTTCTATGAATATAGGTGTTTCATGGAGTTAAGGGCAAGAATGCAGCCAAGAAAGATGGGAACTGATCATTTCTATTAACTTTGTTTCCGCCTCTCTCCCCACATCTCATATCTATCCTTTTATGTGCATCTGCAGATAAGATTACTTGATTCTCAAGGTTTTACATTACAGAAAAGCCACACACACACAGACTGACTCAGCTCTTTCATCCCAATCCAAATTCCTGGGACCAAAAAAGTCAGGTTATAACATCGTGGACCAATCTAAACTTTTCTGGCTGGGTAGGGGAAGGTGAGAGTCACACAGTATGACCTGGCTGTCCAAGGTCTACCACGGTGTGTTCTGTCCGGAATCACTGTACTGGGTGCAATCCGACACAGAATTTTTTAGGTACAACATGTATGTTACTAAGGTACTTGAGAAACTTTAGTTCTTTCTCAATTCAAAGCAGGCTGCTGAACAAGTGAATTAATCCAGGGTCTCAGGTTTTATGCCTGAACCTGACTCCTTCAGGCACTGGCAGTGGGAGCTCACTGCCCTGAGTTCAGGTGACACGAACGGGTGCCAGTACAACACGACCTGGAAGTAGGCAAACAGCTTTTAGCACATTGTAAAATGTTTTCTAGGGCACATGTCAGGTTCGCTATTTGAAGTTTTACTCTCTGTGTTGGCTAAGAAAGAAAGGCATCTGTCTTACCCTTGCTGTTCTTTGTATGGTTTTATCATACATTTGTAAACATAAACATTGTATTATTTGGTTTTGCATGTTTTTTAGCTTCATAAAAATTGAGTCTCACTGTCTTTTTTTCTGCAGCTTGCTTTTCTACACTCAACATCATGCACCTCTGATTTATTTGGCCTTTACATGTGGTGGTACTCCACACAGTTTTAGTGCTCCATTGTATGAGTATATCCCAATTAATTTATTCATTTTTTTTTGTTAAGGGATATTTAGGTTGCACCCAGGAAGATAATCTCTGCTATGTAATTCTCAGAAAGTGATCATCCAAAAGGGATGTTCACATTTTGAAAAAGGGGATTTTATAGCAAACATTATCATATTGCAGTAATGTTGATTCATTGGTATGCCTGAAAGAGGTAGGTATTTATTAGTGATAATATTTTTTGTTTTTATTAATAAGATAAATGTTATTAATAAAGTAGAATATTTTAATTTGTAAAATATACCTGCTATAGCATGGTAATTGCATTCCTAAAAGTCCTCTTATGGAAATCACTCTTTTTAATAAAAAGATTTTATTTATTTAATTTTAAAGAGAGGGGAAGGGAGGGAGAAAGAAAGGGAGAGAAACATCAACGTGAAGGAGAAACGTTAATCAGGTTGCCTCTTGTGCCCACCCTAACTCTAGTGACCAAACTTGCAACCCAGGCATGTGCCCTGACTGGGAGTCGAACCAGCGACCTTTCCCTTTGCAGGACAATGCCCGACCCACTGAGCCACACCGGTCAGGGCCAGGAATCACATTTTAAAAATAGTTGTGACAGTGAAGGAAAGCAAAGTCTTACAATGTTTCTGCACCTATGACATTAAGAAAACTATGTTTTAAATAGTTACATATATTATAACTTGCAAGAAGAAAATAATACATTGGTTAATTAAAGCTATCAGATGCAAATTTACTTGCTTTTCTTTTTGCCCTGAACTCCTATGCGGAAGAGTCTCCCAGTTTCCTTCTTCATTTTGGCCTTACCTTGCGTTTTTGCTTGCAGCATAAGTAACAATTACCAACAGCAAAGGAGAGGACAGGATGCCAGCCAACATCCTGTTGACAGTCTTCCAAACCAGATGGAGTGTGGCCGTGTCCCGCAGCAGTGTTTCTCCTTGTGGCTCTGGTCGCCCGTCATAACGGGGGTTAGCGACTGCTGGCCTGCTCACTGCAGATTTGGTTCTCTGGGTGATCATTTGTGTTACTGGTACAGTGTCGGTATGATTGATTGACTAAACACAGGGCATTTCCAAGAATGTGAAGGAGTACTATCAGTAATTATGCTGAGGCAACGGGTAAAAACTGAGACTCTTCTTCTCGGCTGTCTGGGAAGTGTGGTCACGCTAATTTCGTACCCAGTGTGCACTACGAAAAGTCAGTGTTGCAGAGGAAGTGTCTGTGCTTAAATATTATTAACATTTCATGTCTAGGATCAGTGTCTAAACTATGAATTTCATCATTTGAAGACCTGCTTGCAAAATAAGTTTTGTTAAACATGTTTGAAAAAACTTGTAGTTTGTTTTTTCCTCAGGATGATCGTTTAAGAGAACCTCTGCAAAAACTGAAACTGGCTGTCAGCAATGTCATGCCTGAACAGCTGTTTAAATACCAGGAGGACTGCCAGGCTCGCAGTCAAGCGAAGTGTGCCAAGTATGTACTTCTTGTATTTGAACTGGCCTTTGCTTTTGAGAAATATTTTTAGATCTTAGGGGTCGGTCTTGAGTGGACTTCACCACCAAGTAGAAATCCTCTTACACCACTGAAGCAGTATACGTGGTTCTTTATACCATATGTAGGCGATATACCAGTAGGCGAGTCTTTATCAACATACTTAAAAGTTATCTACTAAATGTTTTCAAAATGACATTGCTTCCCGCTCAATTGCTTTGATGTCAAAGGCAGAAAGGCTGCTGATTTTGTGTCTGGGTGTGACCAAAGCAAGAGCTGACACCGCTCCGAGGTTTCACTTGTTGGCCAGCCTGACTGTCTGCGGTTGGACACAAATAGATTCTGAACTAGGAAATAAGTATTCCTGCCTTTGCATTAGAGTTCGAAGACCTTCTGTACCAAATGGCTCCGTAACGCACTTGAGGTTCCCTGTTCACCTTGTCTTTTGAGTTAACATCCAATTAAGCAATTCAGCAAGTTTCTCAGGAGTGTGTTATAGGCAATGTTGAGGTAAAACTTTGTTTTATGAAATTTGTTTCTTATTTTTAGGTTGCAAACGGATGAAGAACGTGAAAAAAATGGATCCGAGGAAGATGATGATGAGAAACCAGGGAAACGTGTCATAGGACCAAGGAAAAAATTCCACTGGGATGACACCATTAGGTGAGACTTCGCCAGAGCCTTCACTTTGCACTGAGTAGTGATGGAGAGGTAAAGTTTCTCACTGAAAGAATCTCCAGTAAGTCGAAGACTGGATTGGGAGCAACCAAAGATCTGTGTGTAGAAAAAACTTATTCAAGAGAAGATTAAGATGGTCCTAATATTTTTAGAGTGCTATCACTTTTATACAAGATTTGTTAAGCTCATTGTTTCATTATTGAGTAAGTCACGTACTGGTTTCTGAAGGTGGAGGACTCCACCTACTTTATAGTCAGCCATCCTTAGCAGTAACTCGGTGTCCCGGGAGAGAGGGTTAGTTGTAGGACCACCCTGTCAGTCGTTGGTGCCTAGATCGACGGTGTCACAGGAAATTGTTCCATGTGGGGGTTTGGCTGCAGTGCAATGAATGATTTGTGTTAGACGTTGTTTATCTTCATGTCATCTTCTGAATTTTTCAGATAGTGTTCTTTATTATTGCTGTCAGATTTATGTGCTTTTTAAAAAATCTGTTTCAAGCTTAATTTTCTACAATTTTGCAGTCAGATTATATATAAATATATATTTTTAATCTGTTTAGAACTTTGTTATGTAACCTTGTTGAGATCAAATTGGGATGCTATGAGTTAGAGCCAAATAAAAGCCAGTCTGCTGAGGATTATCTTAAATCCTTTATGGAGACAGAGGTGAAACCGTTGTGGCCTAAGGGCTGGATGCAGGCAAGGTAAGAAATACGACGTCCTAGATTTCCTTTATTTCCTTTCTTACTGCTATTACTACAGATACCTCTACACAGACACGCGACATTCATTTTGCTAAGAGCCTAATGTGTTTAAACGTCTGTATAGTCATCTCAGGCGATCTCTGCTTTGAAAACTTCAAGCACTAAAAAGATTAAACCGTGGGTCACATGGCCATGGAGATACAGATGTATACATAAGGGTGTTTTTCTAACTGACCACTTTTTCCTTTTTGTACCTGGATTTGCTGGTTGAGAAAAGGGAGGGGAAAGATGGTTATGAACTTTGGGAGGGGAACTCCATATGGGTATTCTGAAGATAAGGACTGAGTAGAAGAAGGTTTAGAGTGTAGAAAGAGAGGCACAGCCCTTTAGGTTCTATTGGAAGTAATCATCCTAGATTGCTATAAAAAAAAAGCTAATTTAAAGTTTAAAAGTCCAATTTAAAGTTTAAAGAGTTAAGTAATAGGCTCAGCTATCTCAACCTGTCATCTTCAAGTGTTCCATTTAAATCAACAGAAAACATCTGTCAAGCTTTTCAAGCTTTAATAGAGGTGATATAAAACTCCCTGTAAGATAGATTATTGAAGTTACTGTATTATTATAACTTTTACTTGGTAAATAAGCACATAATAGCCTGTTGAAAATCATATGATTAAAATGATAAAGCAATGATCATATTTATCTATGAACAGTTAATTATGTCTTTTTAATTTTTTCAGAATGCTTTTTAAGGAAAGCCGGAGTGTACATAATCATCTTACTTCCGCCCCGTGAGTAACTTCAGACCCCACATTTCCTCAGTTAATTTTATTCGCATTAGGTGCTTTAGCAAACCAAAATGTCATTTATTAAATGCTAGTTGAAGTCTGATTTAAACATACATTTAGACAATTCCATGTTAACACTGCCTTTTTTAAAAAAATCATTTTTATTGTTGACTACATAGACATCAGAACACACCTATCTATTAAATAGTTCTCAGGCTAGTCTCCAAAAGCCTGAATCCATAGTGTGCCATGTGTGGGCCTGCGCTCTGCTAGTCAGGAGCCATGTAAACAGCAAGGCTCTGGTGGTTCCCTTTGTTCTTGGGCCTTCCGTCCTTCAGTTCCTCTTGTGCCCTTTCTCTTCCCCTTTAATGACCTTCTATGTAGGTGACCTCTAGCCTTGTGCTTTCCAAGACAGGTCTGTATACATCCCTGCACTTCCTTGCCTCGCAGAGTGTTCTCTTCCACAAAATTAACCTATTCTTCATGTCCTTCCTTCTGTTCAGAACCAGACCTCTCCTTAGTGCTATGTTTACTAAAGAAAGGTCTCCTATCTTCTTGACAGGCAGTAAGTAGTAAAATGGCAAGTTTTTTCTGTGGTTTTATTTTTGAGTGAATACTAGTTAACTCCATAAGAATTTTATTTTTTGCCTACAACATAGAGCTAATTCCCTGTAGTCTAAAAATGTAGTGTTACAGAGTAAATAAAGTATAAAAATTAGCAAGTTATTGAAAATTTACTGAGCACTCTAATCCAGTATTCTGCCAGTTCAGTATTCTGTGAGGCGGTCTGGTTAGCATCCTCTGGGTAACATTATAGAATTTCCCCTTTCCTTGTATAAGTTATTAATTAATATAATAGAATTTTTTTCCAGCCGTCAGGAATGACACTTTGTTAGTACACCATCACAGATGCACTGAAGTACTTGTGGTTTTCAATTCTTATTTTTTTAGTTTAAATTTGGGGTAGTTTGGCTTCATATATTATATATTATAGGGTGTACTTTGTGCAGGTGTTTTAGTTGTCCTGTGGTGGGGGATATATGACTAATTTTGTGTTTTGTACCAGAAAGTAGAAATCTGTAGGGCAGGTGGGCCTGGAAGTCTTTTTGCCCAACTGCTTTTTATTTTAAACAAACAAACAAACAAACAAACAAAAACTTTGAAAAGTTGCTGTAATGAAGCCGTAGATTGGCATTTTTAAGATACTTGTTAATTTAGCTAAGTGAAATACAAATACTCAGTCAGACAACGTGAGGCATTTCAGCTTGGCGGCCCTTAATTAATTGTTCAGCACACATTTGAGCGCCTTCTGCTGCTGCGGGACCCGTAAGGGGTTTTTAATCTTGCAGCTCTTGCAGTGTTCCCAGAGGTTCCGTTGTAGTTTTTCTGTCTTTTTTTTTCCTGTCTTTTTGAAATTTTTATTTGAATATTGAAGTGACAAATACTTTTCTTTAAAATTTTTTGAAAAAGAAACAAAACCCTGAAAGTAAAACAATGTTGTGTGTCAACTGTAACTGAAAAGGAAAATTTCCCGCAAAAAAATTTTTTTTGTTTAAAATCTTGAGGATTTTTTGTTTTGTTTTTTTAAATATCTTATTTACAACTTCTTGGCATGATTTAACTTGAGGCAGAAGTTTCTCGAAGGTCTATTTTCTTATAAAAAATTATAAATTCTTACCACTTCTTTAAAGCGAGATCCCTTAGGCCGTTTTGTTAGCCTATTCTGAGTTACTTTTATTTTATTTTGAATATTTACATTTAATTTTTAAGAGAAGTTTATCATTTATATTTTATATTTTGGTTTAGCCTTCTAATTAATCAAAATTGGGGGAAATGTTGCTGTCTATTCGCATATAAGTTGAGCACTTACATATAAGTTCTTCCCTCAGAGATTTTTCCAAATAGCAGAAGAAATTACTAACCAATACAGTTACAGGACTATGTTATCATTTCCTGCTGTGTGGCCTAACTGTTACTAGAATGCCCTTCTTTTTCATCTCTGATCTTTAGGGCAAAGAAGAAGGTGATTCCTGCACCTAAACCCAAAGTGAAGGTAAGCATCGAACCAAATCTCATAGTGGTCATGACAGCGAACGCTGGAATGCATTCCTAAAATAAATGAGCAGGACGTGTGGTGTTCAGCATAGATCGACAGCTACCATCATGCTCTTAAGAAGGGCGTTTTCGAACTTTGTAAAAACATCCTAGAACCATTGCATTTGGGAAACTAGATGACTGTGTAGCAGTGGGAAGTTTGCATATATTAATAACTTGTAAGGCTTAATACTCAGAAATGCTAGATAAAATATAACAAATAACCTTTAAAAGCATAGCTGAGGTCGTGAATACATACCAGAAATCCCTAAGGCCCCAAACAAGGAAGCTGCCATGGCATTAGTCTGCTTCTGAAGCTTTGCTTGCCGTTAGGGGCATTTGTTGATTTTCATCCCATTACCTTATGTTTTATTTTTAAATTTCTTCTCCGAGTGCAGCAGCAACTGGATTCTCTTGGACTAATAATATAGGTTGAGAATTAGAATGAATCCTTTGAGGGATAACATCTTTAGTAAAAGGAAGGACTAGGAAAGAAATGTACTCACCAGCACAAAGGTTAAGAAACTTCCCTGTCTTAGTCTGGGTTCTGGATCAAGGGAAGATAGTTCTCCTTGAGAATTTCCCTCTGTTTAAGAGTTTAATTTACACTACCTGTGTGATCTTGGGAATATTCTGAAGTTATTAAACTAATATTAACCCAGGGCAACTGGCGAATCAAGTTCTCTCTAGAAGAGTATCCCTCATCGCAGACCTCAGAGACCTACCACATACACACCGTCAGGTCTGAGCTCACTACCTAAAAACAGAACATGTGAGGAAGTCAGTCACCATGAGTGAGTCAACAGATAACAGCCAACAGAATCAGATCCCTACGAAGTGAAGCATTTATTGGGCTTAGAATATAAAGTAATTTAACCTAAAAGTTTTAAATATTTAGTGAAGTAGAAGAGGAGATAAAAATGCCCTATTAAAATAGAGCAGCCCTGGCTGGGTCGTCACCAAAAGGCTGCAGGTTTGATTGCTGGTCAAGGCACACACCTAGGTTGTGGGTTCCATCCCTGGTTGGGGTGCATACAGGAGGCAACTGATTGATGTTACTCTCTCACATCAATGCTTTTCTCTCTCCCCCGCTTTCCTCTCTCTCTGAAATTATTACACATTCCCTCTGGTGAGGAAGAGAAGAGAGCAGAGTAGAAAAAGAACCAAGTATAAAGTCTAGAAGTGAAAACTAATCATTTGGGATTAAAATTATAATGAAAGCCCACCTCCTTTATAATTTCTACTTTCTATTTTTTTTTTTGCATTTCTATATATATTTTTTTTTCATTTTTTTAAAAAGATTTTATTACTTTATTGTTGTTCAATTACAGTTGTCTGCATTTTCCCCCCACTACTCCCCCCCCCACCCCAGCCAGTCCCGCCTCCCTCCCTTGCTCCCACCCTCCCCCTTGGTTTTGTCCCTGTGTCCTTTATAGTGGTTCCTGGAAACCCTTCGCCTCACTGTCCCCTCCTTGCTCCCCTCTGGCTATTGTTAGATTGTTCTTAATCAGTCAACGTAAGAAAACATAATCAACAAAAGAAAAAAACAGAATATAACCAGAGACATTGAAATTAAGAACAATTTAAGAACAATAATTTAGACTTTCCCATAGCCTTCATCTGTTTGAACAGATGAGTTTCTTTATGTCCGAGATTATGGCAGAAGGTCAGAATATTTGTTGCTCTGTGGCCTTCTTAAATTTTAAAGGCTCTTTGAATACAGAGTGAAACTGTCCTCTTTTTCTTAGTGACCTGCTTTGCCTTCTAATCTAAATAGTATTGAACCAACATTTTATTAAATCTGTTGAGTTAATGCTTTGTTTCGACACCTTATTTTTAAACTCCTAATACCTCGGTTGTTTAAATTGTGATACATCTATTCAAACGTGATTAATTTATCATAATTCTAATATTGGAAGTGTTAGGTTACTGTAGGGGAGTCACCGTTTTGTTTGCGTTTTGTCATTAAATTACTTTTTCCTCCCTGCCCCCAAAATGTGCAGACTATTTTTTCATCCTGCCATCCCTCGAATGTCTATTTTAGTTAGAGAGAATGTAAGGAAATGCTTACAGTAGAACATGCACACAACAAAAAAAGTAAGAAGGAGAAAAGTAAAAGGATCTAGAAATTTCTGCTTGCTCAGAGGAAGAAAGCTCTTCACTTCCTGGTAAACATTTCCCTCCCTCCTTCTGGATCTTTGCCCTTCTCTCTCCTCCCATCCATCCATCCAACCATTCATTTATGCAGATTGAGGTAACATTTTATGTAAGTGGAGTAACCTGCTTTTTTGACTCGAATATATATCCTGAGCAGTTTTTTCTGCCAAAGTAAATCTACACAGTACAGTGGATTTAATGTTATTTTTACAAAGAGAAAATATTAGTGAAAAGGTTACTTGAAACAGCAGTTGTGTACTGGTAACGGCAATATTGTTCCAATCCACTCCCCCACCCTCAGTTTCTGTACTTTTTATAAGAGTGGCATTTTTACTGATCATTAATCGCATGGCCTGTCAAAGCAGATGTGTTTCGTCTGCATTAACCATTCACTCTGGCCGACGATTTTGACCTTAATGCAGTTACACTGCAGACTTCAGAGAGGCAGTGAGGTTTTCCGTCAGGGCTCTTAGAGCAGAAGCTGAGAAAAATGGCCAAGGGTGTCAGAGTGTAACGGCGCCCTAACAGCATGTGTACTGGAGTACCCTGGGAGGTGGTGGTAAAGACCCTTCCCCCGCATCCCTTCCCTCTGGTTAAGGTGAGTGTCGTGGCTGTATAAATCCGCGCGTGATGCCAGACTCGGGGTTTGGGTTGGGTTGGTTTGGGTTTGTGTGTTTGAAGAAACTCCCTGAAACTTTGAAATGATTTTTATGTAATAGTTTTATTCTTAATCTTCAAAATGATACAAGTAAACACGTGATACTTTTCTCTTAAGAGAAAGTTACTTTTTAATTCTTTTGCTCTTTGAATATTTTGAACATGCTCTAATTCCCTTTTTTGCTTAGCACAGTAGACCCTTAGCATGGTGGGTGCTTAGTGAATATAGGTTAAAAAATGACAAATGACTTCTTCTATGATGAATAGAAAACATCCTTTAAGTGTGTTCGTTTTGATGTGCCACTTGCTCTATTATTGGCCATGGGTGACCGCAGGACAGGGCGTGCAAGGAAGCAGGATGTGCGTGGCCGTGTCCTAGTAAGACACAGTACCCAAGACGGGTGGAGTCTTGGGGTGAAGGCAGAACTCCTAGACGCAAGGAGAGTTGGGTGGATCTGGAATAGCACCTGGGGATCTGACCCAGATGCGTGGGGGGAGGGTGTTTCATCAGCAGCGTGACTAGTATGTCAGCGTTTCTTCAGCTTGGCATTAAGCCTTCTTAGAATGGCTTGCTGAGGTGTGGTAGTTACGTGCAGTATGTCAGATTGCTAGGCTTGTGAGGACAGTTCAGTCAGGAGCCCTGTCCTCTAAAAAGTTACTTGGTTTTTACAGTCTCTGAAGAAGAGTTCCAGTACAATGTTAATCATCGTGAGAACTTAGTCTTTCAACAACCAGAACTTTCTAATTTTTTCATTAATCATTTTTTCTAACACACGGCTGTTTATGGTAGGAGTGTAGTCCGAAAAAGGACCAGAAAACTCCTGCATCCTTGGCGGCTTCGGTTGGTGGTCCTTCAACGAGCTCTAGCACGTCTGCTGTGGCCTCCACCAGCTCCAGCTCTACCCCAGCCCAGGAGACCATCTGCCTCGATGACTCCCTAGACGAAGACCTTTCTTTCCACCACCCTGCACTGGATCTTGTTTCAGAAGCTCTAGCTGTTATCAACAATGGAAACAAGGGCCCTCCGGCTGGCTCAAGGATAAGTATGCCAACTGCAAAACCTCGTCCAGGACTGAGGGAAGAAAAATTAGCAAGTATTATGAGCAAGCTGCCACTGGCTACGCCCAAAAAACTAGATTCTGCTCAGACTGCACACTCATCAAGTCTTATTGCTGGTCACACAGGGCCAGTACCAAAGAAACCCCAGGATTTAGCTCATACTGGCATCTCTTCAGGCCTTATTGCTGGTTCTTCAATTCAGAACCCTAAAGTTTCCTTAGAACCTTTGCCAGCCAGGCTGCTTCAACAAGGACTCCAGAGGTCAAGCCAGATTCATGCTTCTTCCTCTTCCCAGACCCATGTCTCCTCTTCTTCCCAAGCCCAGGTCGCTGCCTCCTCTCACGCTCTGGGAGCATCAGAGGCCCAAGATGCTTCTTCGTTAACACAAGTAACAAAGGTGCACCAGCATTCAGCTGTCCAACAAAATTATGTGTCTCCATTACAAGCAACCATTAGCAAATCACAGACCAACCCAGTGGTGAAATTAAGTAATAATCCTCAGCTTTCCTGTTCATCCTCACTTCTTAAGACTTCAGATAAGCCACTCATGTACCGCTTTCCCTTACCTACTCCCGCACCTGGTAATGGTTCTCAAGGGTCCCACTCCCTGGTTTCTAGGACAGTACCTAGCACCACTACCTCCAGTAACTATTTAGCCAAGGCTATGGTGTCACAAATCTCCACGCAGGGTTTCAAGTCTCCCTTCTCAATGGCTGCCTCCCCGAAACTTGCCGCATCTCCTAAACCTGCCACATCCCCTAAACCCTTGCCCTCATCTAAGCCTTCTGCCTCCCCCAAACCCCCTCTGTCAGCTAAGCCTTCAGTATCAGCTAAACTTATTTCTAAATCCACCCCAACTCCCAAGCCTACTGTATCCTCAAGTTCTTCCAGTCCAAGTGTTCTGGTGGCCCAGAGCAGCCACGCCAGCAGTAACAGCCCGGTCCATAAGCAGCCCAGTGGAGGCAACATCAGCAGGCAGTCTCCTACCTTGAATTTATTGCCCTCTAATCGCACTTCAGGCCTTCCATCCACAAAAAACCTTCAGGCCTCTTCAAAGCTACCAAACTCATCATCCACTGGAACTGTTGGGAAGAATAGCTTGAGTGGAATTGCAATGAATGTACCTGCCAGCAGAGGGAGCAACCTTAACTCAAGCGGAGCCAATAGGACGAGTCTGTCTGGGGGAACAGGAAGTGGAACACAGGGTGCTTCTAAACCGTTGTCTACTCCACATAGACCATCCTCTGCCTCAGGGTCTTCAGTGGTGACAGCCAATGTGCAGGTATGTATGTTACACACGTTCACGGGGTAGACTGTAAGATTGTGTGACCTCGTGACCTTTCCTTCCTGTGGGTAAGGTGCACGTGTGCAATGCCGAGAGCTTGTGGGCGAGGAACGCTCCTGATGCCGACATCACAGTGATGGGGATACTCGAGGACGGGGTTCTTCGAGGGATGCGGATTTTTTTTAGGAAGGGACCACGTGCTTACTTTCAAAACTTTTGAAAGATATAACTAAAATGCATATTGAAAACTATCTTACTGAAGCTTAGAACAAAGTGATAACATGAATTTAATATACCTGCACTTGTCTCCTGTCTTCCCCACCCTAGTCCCAGCTTTCTTATTTAATCAGATTTTTACATTCATGTTATTTTTTCCTTTAACCATTTGTCATTTCAAATAAAATTTTTATTTTGCATGAACTTTGCAATTACTCATATATTATTCTTTGTCAAATTAGTTATCAGTAGTCCTGTTCTACCACAGTCTCTCCATGTTTGTGATTTTAATTTAAATTTCTCTCAGTTAATAGGAGTACTCACACAAGGGATCTTTACAAAAAAGGCTGACGTGGAAGCTCTTTTGCCTTCGCTTCATTTTACTGCTCCCTCAGTTGAGCAGTTCCTAGTTGTCTCCCTCTAGATTTTGTGAGTACTGTTCCCCTGACCGTTTGCATTTAGGGTTGCAGGGGAGTCTCAGGTCATTTTGATTTTTCGTTCTCTTACTGATTAGCAATGTGTTTCCTCTGCCTACATGCTAGTAAGGTTTTCTCTTTTTTGTTGAAATTCACGTGTTTCCAGAATTTGGCTTGGTTTATCTAGTTTTCAATCATTCTGTGCCTAGAATTTAGTAACTGTCAATCTCAGACCTGGCTGTGTTTCTTCAGCTCAAGAGCACAGACAAGGGGGGGGAGCAAAGGAGGTCTGCGTTGTAAGTATGCAAAACACAGAGTTCATT
>VMDR010010764.1:0-29982 GCA_007922815.1 Macrotus californicus
TATTAGGAAATTTGCTAAATAAGTATATGAATAAATGAAAAAAAAAAACCTTAACAATTCACATATTAAGGCCACACATTCCAGATTCTGCAAAGAAGAGTCCTCTTAATATGGAAACAATGGGAATTTATTCTATAACCAAAGGCATGTGGGCCTCCCCTGACATCTAGGCCCTAGAAAACATCCAAGTCAAGTTGCCTGGCCTTGACATTCAGGTAGTATTTCCCAGCTTCCCTCCATACCTGTTTGTCAGGTGTGCTAGAATTATAGGGACAACATTGTTCCACCTTTGGGAATATTGTCACTGCCATGTAATTTGCCATACCACTTGCACATATCACAATGTCACATGTTCTCACATTGGTGGCGAAAGAGCAATTTGGGTTAGAAGTTTCAGAGTACAGAACGACAGCTGAAGAGTTAAAGCAGGTTAGTACCATATTAAGACTCAAGATTTGAATGAGACAGCTCTTCTGAGGAGATCTGAAAAACCACTTCCCATCACAAATGTGTGGCACTCTAAGTGTTACTGGTTCATCAGTTATTCCACTCTGTGGGCCTCAGCCAAGTTAAACTGTTCAACTCTGCTTCAAAGTTGTTTCTTCTGAAGAGTAGAAGCAATGGAAGTGTCTCATAAAGTGTCCTACTTGGGAAATGGAAACGAGGCTCGGTGACCAGGGGGTGGGGGAGTCAGCGCCCAGAATAGACCTGTGACTTTCTCCTTTTGCTTTCTCCCACAGTGATCTCGACAACCATTCCACGTGACTTCTCTTCAAAGACACAAGAAGTGGCTGGAAGGAAGGTGTGGGGCCTGACACCACATAGCCTTGAGAGGAGATTCAACCAACCCCAGTAGATACCCTCTCATATCAGTACGGTGCTTGAGAGGAAATAGACTTTATTGGGGGCACTCCCAAGACTCAATGTGCGTGTCAGCGATGTTAAGACATTACTTATTGAGCACCTGCCCTGTCCCAGGTTCTGTGACAGTGAAGGAAATGCTAGTGGAAATTCACAAGTGACTATTACAACACCAGTGTGCAAGGTGTTTTATTACCATTATCTCAGTTTTCACAGTGCTGCAAGACTATGTAATCTCCCGTCCTTCAGAGCTGCATTATAATTATATTGCTTCCCAGTTGCTGGAAAGCAGAATTTCTCTAAACAAGGAAGGCTCTGCGTCTTAATTGACAACAAACAGACTTTGTATCCACATAAACCTCACTTTATTTCCCAACTCTGCCATTTATTAACTCTGTTACTATGATCAACTTCATTCAAATTCTCTTAGACTCAATCTGTTTACAATATAAAATGGGCTAATAATAACTACCTCATAGGCTTCTCATAAAAATAAAATGAGATGTATTTACATAAAGCATATTGGAAGCTAACATTTATTGAGTCCTTTTTTGTGTGCCAGACATGTGCTGGACGACTTATAAACATTTTATTTAGTCCTCGTAACATCCCTTCTAAAGTACAAAGAATTCTAGTTTATTTTAAAGAAACTAAGGTTCGTAAAGATTAGTTTTGTGTCTGAAGCCATACAATGACAAAGAGTCCTGGTTGGCATTGCAAGTCCAGGGGTCTTACTCTCCCACCTGTGTTTTCAGCTGTGGGTAGAAAGGATTAGGAAGGCTTGACAAATAGTGGTTAACACTCGTCATTTTTGGAGGTTTAGAAGAATGCTGATTATGCAATGGTTCCTGCATTGTAAAAGAGGTTAGAGGGGTAGTTTCTAAAGTCCCTTTCACCTCCAAGTCTTGTTTTTGTGAAACAGATTTCCCAAACCACTAGGTAGAAACTAAGCTTGCTTTGCCCGCATCTGGCCTCAGGATGAGTCACAACTTCCTGCATCTCCCATGATGGACACCTACGTCTGCTCAATCTTCATAAAGAAAACATCTTGGTCCAACATTGGACCTTGTTCCACAGACTTTTGCTCTTCGGATTTGTTTGGATCCCCTTCCCATTTCATTTAATCACTCACCATGAATCTCTATGCACACTTTTAACATCGACTTCTAGAACCTTCCACCATGCTCAACACTTGATGCTCAATTTCTCCTCAGCTAGAGGTTCTCACTGGCCCTGGCCACTGCATCTTCCAAAACTGCATCCCTGAGTTACAATGAACTTTGTCTCATTCACTCACATTGTTATTTCTTACCCATCCAGCCACCCTCATATCCCTCACCTATGCCTGTGTCACTAAGGTAGGAGGGGCTGAAAACCAAAAATGCAGAGTTACCCCAATCCCCATCTCTACTCAAGAAATACATTCCAGGAAAACCTCCTCACCACGAAACAACTCCCTTTCAGGTCCATAGGTATCCCTAACAGGGTGTGCCTCTCAAAGTTGTATTACAGGTGTCCTGCCTGATATTTCTGTCAGACTTGATTTGGCCTCAGAAGAAACAAAGGTCTTTAAACATAAGTAAGTGATGGAAAAAAGGAAACAGACTGTCTCCCTTTACACAGGTCAGATTTGATGTGAAGAGCTGGAAGGGACATTGGAAATGTTCTATCTGAACTTCTCTTTTTATAATTGTCAACACTGAGGACCAGAGGGAGTGATACTTACCGTCACCATCTGTGTGTCTGACCCTTAATATTCTACTTATTTTTGTTTGATTTTTCTGTCTGCTCCACACATATATAAACACATACACTGTGGCTTAAATTATTTCATCTAAAAATTCACTTGGATAAGTAAACTTCAGGTTTTAAAAATGTGACTATTTCATGGAGGATTAAACTGTACACTAGACTTTTTTTTTTTAATTACATGGATTTTTCTCATTAAAGCACAACACTGTGGAGAGAAAGAAACTTTTTGAGTTTACTTGACTGGTTTGAAATGACTTTCTTATTCATTCACTATGTGACCTTGAGTGATTTATTTTATGTCTTTGGGTTTTATTTCCCGCTTCTAACAAGGGAGGATTATCCCTTCCTCACAGGCCAGCTGAGAGGAGTAAACAAGTTTCTGACAGTTCCTGTCCTCTGGATGGCACATAGTAGGGCCTTCAATAAATAGGAGTGTCTTTCTCTGAACAGAGGCTCAGGAACTCTGAAGCAAAGAGGGTTTGGGTAAGTGCTGTGGTGAGGGCAAATGAAGTAAACAGGCAAGATGCCAACAAACCCTCAACAACAGACCTATATTCAGGCTAACCACACCCAAGTTCAGAGTAGCACACAAGTAAGACACCTAAAGGAATAAAAACATAACCTGTCCTCTAGGTGATGGAGATATTTCTAGAATCCAAAATAGCAGGCTTTGTAGGCTCCTCACCATGGGAGGGTCTCTCTGTTGGGGTTTGGAACATACTGGCTGAGGCCCCTGCCACCTTTGCAGCACGAGGCTCCGTGGGATGGGCAGGCCATAGAGAGTGTCCCCTAGGCTGAAGAAGATGCAGGAGCTTCATTGCCGCTTGTAGAGCCTGGGAATCCTAGCCATTGCCCACTAGGAGGCCACTGGCCGCCTTGGCCAGGGTGGGTGATCTGAGTCGGGATGAGCCATGATATCTAGTTCCAGTAAAACCCACAGAATGTTCTGAACTTGTGACTAAGTCTGAACCAAATAAACAACCCTCACCATCTACCTCACGAAGGACAGTGATGTGCGGTGTGTGTGGTGTGGCCTAGCATCTCTTTTCTCAAAAAAAAAAAAAAAAAGGAAAAGAAAAAAAAGAAAGTGTTAAAAGCCTGTACTTTTCATTTTTTGACATTTTAAAAACAATTCCACGTTCAACCTCTATTTCATGCCAGTCACTGTATTAAGAGATCTGTCGAACGGGAACATTATGAACTGTGTTCTCTGAAGCTCTGGGCCCCTGAGGGCCACCATGGGGGTGAGGCTGGAACTCAGTGGCCGATGCCTGCCTGCTGCTCCCTGAGGTCAACCTGAAGAGCTTCCCTCTCATCTATTACATTTCATTGGCTTTATAATATTTTATTGAAAAGACAAAAATGTTTAAAAGATTTATACTTGTTTAAAGTATGGAAACAAAATCTAGAGCAATGATATAAGTTAAGGTGATGGTGAGCATATTATTAGATCAGGAGAAAGAGAGAGAGAGAAACAGCTGATATTTATTGTTTATTGTGTACCAGACATTTTTTCCATCAGTCTTCACATGACCTTAGAAATGAACATTATTAGTCCCATTTTAGAGGAGGAAACTGAGGTCCAGAGAATTTCACTAGATGTGATCAAGTCAGAATGGTCCAGTAGGTATTTAATCCCAGGAGCGCTGATGTTAGAGGGTATGCTCTTAACTGCCACACTAAGCTGACTCTTCCTCCAAATCTCCCTTTGTGATCAACAGGTCCTTCACCCAGTTTTTCCCCTTTATACTGCACTTTGCCAAATTTAACCTCTGCTCAAGTGTTTCCTCCTCATAGGGGCCTTGCCTGGCTGCCAATCTAACATAGTGTCAGCCTGCTTCTCCTCTTCCCTGCTTCCTTTTCCTTCTTAGCTTTTACCCCACACTGATAAATATTGTATATGTATTTGTTTATGATCTTTGGCCTGGGGCCCCCAGAGTGTCAGCTCCTTGTGACCAGGGGTTTCATAATGTTCCAGATCATCTCAGACAACCAGTCAGAAAAAGGTCTCATGGAAATAAGGATGTAAGGGTGTACAAGAGTTGAAGAGGGAAAGATCTGGATTGAGAAAGGCAGCATGGTATAGGGTGCCAAACCTAGAATGTAGGTCCAGATAGCTTCAGTTTGAATCACACATCTGCTGTCCATTAGCTCTGTGACCAGAGTGAGTTTTCATTTTCTCATTTGTCAGATAGGGGTAATTATTCCAGATCCACGGTGCTGGTGTGAGATTAAATGAGATAATATTCACTAATACATGGCTTTTTATTGTGTTTGTTTGTGGTTTGAATGCTTTTAATAGGAATTTTCCTGTTTCTGCCTCTTCCTCTCTCCAGAGACATCTGGGACAGGGTGACACAGTGCAGTGTGTGGACATATCACACCCTTTCCTCTCAGCAAGGGTCAAGTAGAGGATGGTGCTGTGACATCCATGCCTTTCCTGTCTTCCAGGAGGTTTGCTGAGTCACTGTTTTCAGGTGATGTTTTGCTCCCATGACAGAAGTCAGGAAAGAAGGGGCTTCATCAGTTCTGGGGTCAGGGCAGGGACTTGAGTCTCATCCAGGTCTCTACATACTTTTCTAGAACTGGTCCTGGAAACATAGCTAAGCACATAGTAAGCACTTGATAAGCATATGATGGGTGATGGAATGCTGGGTCATAGTTAATAATGAGAGGTCATGTTGTGTAATGGAAGAACAATGAAAAAAAGTCAGGGGACCAGCAACTGCATCTAATTCTGCCTGTAGCTAGTGGTGTGCCCTTGGACAAGTGGTCTTGCCTCTTGAGTCCATATTTCCTCCTGGGTAAAACAAGAAGCTTGGATAGGATGATGTTTATATTGCCTTTCATCTCAGAAATCTATGAAATTGAAAACATCCCACAGTTGATCTGATTCCACTTGGATTTCCAGTAGCAAACCAGGCCATCCTGACTGTTATCAGGAAACTGGAATGATCTATTATGTTTCTTATTTGCTTCCTGGGTTCCAGTTCAAATAAAAATTCTTCGTGCTATTCACATCAGAGTGGGTTCCTTGGCCAATGAGTACTGATATTTACAATGAACAATTAATTCACTCTCTTATCTGGGTCTCTGAGTGTCGTTCTGGATTGGTGAGCCTCTTGACTAGGCTGAAGGAATTCCATCAGCCCTGATACTTGCCCTCAATGAAAGGGAAATGAATGAGATATATCGAGGTTGCCTTGGACACTTCTGTTCCAAGTCCACCTTGAGAATGGGGTGGTTTTGTTCCTGTTTGATGGAAAGTGTCATTGCTTCTGTTGACAGGCTGATTTATTGGAAGAGGAGAGGCTGCTGCCAAGGATTTTGCATTCTTAGAAAGTCCTATTGGTGACCTGATGTGAAAGTCCTGTGTCCTCGCCCGTCGTTTCCTTCGCCATCATTTCAAAACAACTGATATTTTACCTTTATTCTATATTCAAAACTATTAATACATGTGGTCATCAAGACATCTAAGAATTCAACAGAGTGGTCATTTTTTGGTGAATCTGTATCCTGTTACTGGTGGACTAGCAAACGCATCTCACTCATAAAATGAGGATTATCTGAAAGCTCATTATAAGTCCACTTTTCCTTTGACATTTTTGAAAAAGTGAATGATATATAAAAGTTTTGGTTTTCAAGTTATTTCACATGTATTATTTGATCATCATGAAAGTTGCATGGAACTAAGATTATCACAGATGTTATTACAACCTCATTTTTCATGTGTGGATTCTGAGTCTCAGAATGCCTTTACAACTAACCTAAACACACAGATTAAAGCCTGGATTTTCTGGTTCAACTCCTTGGTCCAGAGTTGAAGACGAAAGCAAAGGAGATTGGATAAGAACCTCGGCAGATATTCCTGTATAGGGCAAAACAAGAGACCGTACGGTTGGCAACATCCTCCCAAGTTTTGTGCCCCCACAGGGGACATGGAAAATCTCTAGAGAAAGAGAAAGGAATAGTAATCAGCAACCTCCTCATCTAAGTACCGATGAAGTAAGAGCTGCGCTGCTCTCTGGCCCCGTGGAAATTCAGCAGGATTATGGAAAAAGGAAGGCAAGAGGGGAGGGAGGGAGACTGAAACACCTGTTAAAGAGTCAGCTGGACTTAGGTGGAAAACCCAACTGGGCCATCTGACAGCTGTGTGATTTTAGGCAAATGATTTCCTTTCCCTGTACCTCATTTTCCTCATGGATAAATAAGAATGGCTCCCTCACAAAGTCATTAAACATATCAAAATAGTAATGCACCGAAAGCAGAGAGCAGAATCCCTGGAACAAAACAGTAGTAGCTACACTTACATGTGATTGTGAACGCATTACTACACCTCATTGGGCCTCAATTTCTTTATGTATAAAATAAGGTGGTCAGGCTAGATATACCCTACTTTTTTTCTTTAAGCTCTTTACAGTACTCCACTTGTGACTGTATCCCATGGAATAGAGAGAGATGGGATGGTTAAGAATTTATATAGGGTGACATGTTACCAACATATATTAAGGTGGGTCGCAGGACCTTATAAGCGAGTAGAAGGTGGCTGTGATTGACAACAAGGATAATATTTTTTAAAGCTACTTTTTATTGAACACTTGCTAGTGTGTGTGTGTGTGTGTGTGTGTGTGTGTGTTCTCTTCAATTCCTCATGAAAACCCTATGGAGCAGATAATGTCAGTTCATTTCACATAGGTAGGGAGATTACAGCTCAGACAGGTTAACTGACTTGTTCAAAGCCAACTGGATCCTCCATGGTGCCTCAAACTGTGTCCCATGACCCTGGCTCTCATGACCTTTGCACTATCCTGTGCTGTCTCCATTCATTAAAATAGCTATTAATCTCTATATGACCTTCCTTTCCCGTAGCTCTTAGTGGCTTCTCTTTCTATGTGCATCCCTCTACCTAACAACAATATAATGCATACTTGAATAAATATACCCTCTGCTGCATTGTGTGCTATTGTACGCGCATGTGATCTATTATTATCTACTTAAATCTATGTCTTTATTGCATAATTCAGCATTTTAATATTCACTTTGAGAAGTGTTTTGAGTCACTTCCCTGCAAAGGTGCTGTATTAAATTACATTCATTATTCTTAAATGTAGACAAGTCATGGTTCAGGTGAGCTAGAAAGTAACTCCCATTATCCTCAGCACATTCCGTCACATTCGTTATTCTCTGTGACATTTATCAACACGGCATTTAGACCTTTTAAAGAAAGAAAGAAAAATCACTTTAAATTCCGAAACATTGAACTAACACTGAGCCAAATTCCGCAGGTGAAAAAGTCACTTCCTTGCTACAAGTGACACACAGCCTCTTAGAGCACAATGAGAAGATGTAAAAGCAGCATGCAAAGAATCAGGGTAAGGGAAGCACTGCACTTATCTGCTGGGACTTTTTTGCATCTCCTTCACAACTCTGCTCATGTGAATTCTTAATAGTAAATGGCTCCCTTGTAATAAGGATACAGAGGTTGTGTTGACATTCTCCTAGGTCCCCTTTGCTATTTCTATGTGGTATTTTTTTCATCCTTATGTAAAACCCCTGTCTTCTAAGGCACATGCATATACTATGTATCTTTACATACTGTCCATATTGCCTTTCAACTATCACCTTGACTGGCATTTACCAATTGCATTTCCTTTAGTCATTTTGGGTACCTGGGAGAGATTCTACACTGTCTTAGGCTGAAGTTCCCAGAAGCAAACCCTGAGATGAGGATTGAGATGCAAGGGATTTATGAAGGTGGTACTTAGAGAAGAATCTGGCAAAAAGATGAGGGAGGTGGGAAAAGAAGGAGATTTCAGATGAAATCCTTATTCATCCTTATTCTACAGGGGAGCTCTGGAATGTAGATTCCATCTGAGAGCCCTGAAAGCTGGCTGTCACTACTCCCCACACCTTTTGATCATTGGGCAAGGGCCATTGGGTATAAGGAGGGAAGTTATAAATTCCCCGTGACAGTCTGCATGTGAAGGCAAAGCTGCTCCACTAGCCTAAGGACTATCCTCCAGAAAGGAGATGAAGTGCATTGGACTGAGGCAGATTTTGAAGACATGGGAATAAGAGTGAAGTACCAACAGTATCCACTAGAGGCAGCCACATGGACCAACCATCCAAAGCCTACCACCATCATCAACTGGGTGGCTTAAAAAACAGCAGTTTATTGTCTCACACTTCTGGAGGCGAGAAATTCAAAATCAAGGTGTTAGCAATGTGACTTCCTTCTGAGGGCTGTGAGGGAAGGATCTGTTCCATGTTTTTTCTCCTTGACTTATAGATGCCTATCTTCTCCCTGTATCTCTTCATCTTGTCTTCCCTCTTTGCAAGTCTCAGTGTCCAAATTTTCTCTTTTTATAAGGACACCAGTGATATTGAATTAGAGACCCATCCTACTCCAATGTGACCTCATCTTAACTCATTATATCTGCAATGACCCTATTTCCAAAAAAGATCGAATTCTGAGGTACTGGGGATTAAGACTTCAACATTTGGAGTTTGGCGAAATACAATTCAACATACAACAATGTTCTTTCATTTCCAAAACTATTATGTCCCAGTTCAGTGAACCACATCCATACTCATATCAACCGCTACCCCAACTCTTACCTCCTCGTTCTACTGTCTGGAATCTTTAACTCTTTACTTTGTACCCTATCTGTTTATTGTCTTTGTAACAATCTTCAATCCTTGAATGAACACAGCACAACCTAGGATACTCGTAAAACAGAAAGGGCATGAAAAAAAAGGATTGTAAATTATAAATTCTTAGGAGTTTTAATTGTCATTTATTAGTGTTCCCTCAAGAAATATGTACTGAGCTCCTAGTTAGCACATAGTCCCTGGTGTTTCTGATTTTAGAAAAACTCCATAACTGCAGGATGAATTAAAGGAAGGACACAGTAATTGGGAAGCCATCGTGGTGCTGAAAATTCAGAAAGATGGGAGTTTTTATCGAGAAACCGTTGCACAGATCTGGAGACTCATTCGATATTGCCAGACACGTCATGGGGAGAAAAGTAGTCTTGACACTTTTTTTTCTGTTTCCAGTACGATGATGCATCTAAATTTTGTTTTATTTTATTATATTCATACACTGCTACTGGTTCCCTATTAACTGCCAAATAAAGACAAACTCTTTGGCAAGCAGCCTTCCCCAACCTTGCTCCTGCCTGTTCTCCAGTCTTGTATTTCTCCCATTAATTCCTATTCACATCTTGCCAAACCACTTGAAGCTGAGCTTCTTACTTTTGTTTCTTCCTGTTGTACCTGATCTCTCTTCCTGCAAAGTCCTTCCCCAGTGGACACCTGGCACCTGTCCAAACCAATGCTGAAAGGCAGAAGCCTGGTTGGCCTCTCTCCGGAGACTCATTCTCTTCCGCTTTTATGTTACATTTGCACCTTGTAAACCTTCTGTCATCATTCTTCTCACAGTGGACCGCATCATTTCTTATTGTGTGTCCCCCTCATTAAATCATATGCTTGAAGACAGTAATATGTTAGATTCACCTCTGTATCTGCAGTTCTTAGCTCAATGTCTCATCTTTGAATGCGGTCAGGAAGTATTTGTTAGTCGAACAAATGAATGTAGACACAGGCAAACTCAGAGGCTGGGTAATGCATTTCACCCCTTTAGAGGGATCTTTCTGACCCTGGAAAGTCAGGAATTCTTTAGAGGCTATATCCCTGATTTTCTTATTAGATTCTGAGAAAAGCCTCTATTTCTCAGATGTGCCCTCTTCTATGATGTGTTTGATCCTTGATTTAATTACCTACACACTTTAGCTTAGCCTCAAGAATACCTATACTGGAAGCTCACAATGTCCTCTGGCAGCCTCTGTGTGCTCACAGTAGCTCTGGTAGAAGAGGCTCCTGGTATAGGAGAGATGGGTTATTAGTAAGACAAGCTCCTACTTAGCTAATGAGCAACTTATCACGTGACAAGGAGAACATTCTGAGATGTTCTAAATTAAATTACAGAGGCCAGGGAATGGGAGAGAGAAAGCCGGGTATTCTGTTAATGACTGCTGTCCAGTTAACAGAAGATTTCTCACACCCATGGTTTGCCTGTTGGAAATTCAGATTAATTTCCAGGTGGCTATTTCCAGATTATTTTAGCCAGGCTCCCATCTAACTCCTGGAGTTTATTTACTTGATGGCTTCCAGTCTACACCTGAAGCCCATCTGCAGTATCAGACATTTCTTTATTGGGACTGTGCTATCCCAGAGCTGTGCCCTCTCCCCTTAACCACACCCCATCCCTTTGCCTTTGGCTCATGTAAATTCTTTCAGACTACCTCTTTGTTCTGCCTTCCCCCATTTGATGTGTAAAAGCTCTTGCAAAGCTCTTCAATGGCAGATATGCTATCTTTTATACCTAACCATGCTGATTGCTGGTGGTTTAGATTCCAAACCCAAGATCAGTCTTTTGGCTAGCATTTTGGGCTCAGTAAAACTTTACTTATGAAAACACTTTCAGCCATGAAAGTTAAAAAACTGTATTTGACACATGTCTGAAACTGCTAAACTTCAGTAATTGCCCCATAAATTAGCTATTTTTTCCACCCCACTAGGACATTCCTACTTAAATTATGATAGAAATTCATTGACTCACCCTCAATTTTTCATTTTTTAGAAGGGAAGTAATGCTAGTATCTGGACATCTGTAGTCAAGAAGGCAGAGTACAACAAAATAATAATAATGATTTTAGAGACAGAAATCAAATTCAAAACTGAACAATGCTAATTAATGACTTTTGGACCTTGGGCAAGTTATTGAAAATCTCGGTTACCTCCTCTGTGAATTAGGGGGTAATAATAACTGACCTTTTAGTATTTGGTAATGCTTAACAATTATGCAACCCACATGATAGGACATAGCTCTGTGTTTTCCCAATGGGAGTACTTTTGACATTTGGGGTGGGGAGAACTCCCTTTTGTACAAGTCCATTGTATACATTGTAAGACAGTAAACATCTGTGGAAGCTGAACTCTAAATGCCAGGAGTGGCCCTGCCCCCAGACATCAAGGCAGCTGAAAATGCCACCCCCCCCACCCCAAACACACACACACATTGCAAAACCCCCCACTATAATGAGATAAAACTTACCAAGTGTTACTACATGCTAGAAAGTGTTCCAAAAACTTTATTTGATTCATCTCAGTCCCATAAAAACTTTATGATGCACTGGAAGATTAAATACATTTCTAGGTTATATAACTAAAGAGTGGAGAATCTGAGTTTGTAGGCTTGTGAGCTTAGCATCTGAGCCATTCTGACCAGAAGCCTAGTAGGTATTCAATAAATATGCTCTTCCTTTCTTTCTACCAATTTGGTTTCATTTCCAGTGGCTTTGGCTAACTCCTCAGAGATCTATAATTAGATTTTGTTCCCACATATGTCTCAGGGACTCCAGTTGCACAGCCTTCATTGGTCCAAGTCCAGTCTTAACATGACTGAAGACATCTTTTTTGCCTCTAGTGACGGATATCTCAAGGCCAAATTTGTCTTGCTGTAACATGGCATAGCCCACTGACATTTTTCACTGGCGATAAATGAATAAAATATCAGGCCACCCATTTTTCCACTCACTTGATTCTTTTTCCCATTCCTTTACCCCGGAGCCCTCCTGTGCTGTGGGTAGCACCTCTCACTTGGTTGACTTTTGCTATTGCTGCATGTGCCTTGGGATGTGAGAGTTCTACACCAAATTCCAGTGTCAGGGAAGAAGTGTTCCCCACACATCCAAGCAATTCCTCAGCTGGGTGCCCTATAACTCAACTCAGTTCTGACACTATCTACTGGACATAGCGTCAGATTCCACAGGTTGAGGGTTCAGTCCTCCAAGATTGCTCCCACCACCCCACTTCAGACACCAATACCATGTCCTGGTTGTCCCTTGTGATTATGATCAACCAACTGTAGATCGGGTGTTCTATAGGGAATCTATCCACTTGGCGTAGCGAATGTAGCCTAGCCCCTGATTCTGAAAACTGGTGAGGAGTGAGTTGTCACACAGGATCCACGCCCACAGATCAGTTCTCCAATGGGGAATCAGGCCTGCATTGTACCTAGGCTGATTTGAGGCTTGCTTTTTGCTAAAACTCCCTCACCCTGAATTGAGGCAACAAATGTTTACTGCATATCTTTAAGGTAACTTCCTAAAATCTATCCTAACCCTCCCAAGGATGGAGGGTAATGGTTCAACCACCTTTCCGCGTGCATTTGCAAATATCCCTTTTCTTTGAAGTGATTAGCAACTTCCTCTCCTTTGTTATCTGTAAAAGGTAATCACTTAAAGCAAACCCGTGCATAGTAAATGAGGACCATTCTCAATGTAAAGTATCCAGAAAAGCAATAAAAGCCTGTCCAGTCAGGAGTCGGAGAGTGGCCATGCCGCCTCTTTTTCTCCATAGGACTTCTGTAGTCCATGTGAATTTGTTTGTCGCATCCACAACACGTGGACCCCACTGGCCAGAGTCCGCATCAGGGTTCCAATGGCACCCTCCTTTGGTGTCCTTAATTTGTTAGAATGGTTTGTAGAGCTTAGAGAAGCATTTTACTTATGATATCACCAACTTAGAATAAAAGGATATAACTCAGGAACTGCCAGATGGAAGAGATGCATAGGGTGAATTATGGGAAAAAGTCTTGGAGCTCTCATGCCCTTTCTGATGCTAGTTCCCTTGGATCTCCATGTATTCACCACCCTGGAAGCTTTCCAAACTCTGTCCCTTGTGTTTTTATGGAGACTTCATTACATAGACATGATTGATTAAATCTTTGATCATTGGCCATTGATTCAAATTTCAGCTCCTCTCCCCTCTTCGCAACCAGCACCCATCCTTAGGTTGCCTAAGGACCTTTCAAAGTCACCCCATTAACATAACGAAAGATATCTTTATCACTCTTTCCCTTAAGAATTTCCAAGGGTGTTAGGAGCTCTGTGGCAGAAACAGGGAAAACCAAATTCTTACTATTCTTATTATAAGTGACAAGATCACAGTACGTCTCAAAATGAAGTCAGAGTACATTACCTTGTACATAACAGTCAGGAGTCCCCGACCCAGCAGTTACTAGCCCACCTGATGTAATGCAGAAGTAGGGCAATCAACTCTCACATCGTGGGACCAAGATGTTTTGCCACTTGCTTCTTGCCAGTTGCAGCAGAAAAGGTCTGCGGTGGGGTTCTAGGCAGTGGGAGTGAGGGATGGGCAGCCTCCCTGAGGTCAGATGCTGGGGTAGGAAGAACCCTGCACCTAACAAAAGCAAGACCTTTCTCTACTATCAGCTCACTTCATGAATTCAGACTCTTTCTTATAATAAGAAAGTATTAAAATAAATGCTCATTAGCTATTCTACTTTAAGATTCTGGTAAATTCTTAAAAATAGACCCAAAGTCAGTACAAAGGCTGCAAAGAACAGGAAATAGAGATAGACAAAGTACAGGTAAGCTCAAGTCAAGGTAGCAGCATGCTTTGAGCCCCTGCTGTATGTTCAGTGGGTTCTGGGAGTACCCAGATGAGTGACATCATCCACACAGAGAAATTCATAGCCAATCCACTAATGACTGGTTTCAGAACACTTGACCTAAGAATACAGTGTTAGCATCAATGAGAGGCTGGCATGGGAATCAAGGTGCCCTTGGAGTGCCCCAACATTCCTTTATACTCCATTGTGGTACTGTCTTGGAGATGACACATGGCCGATCCCAGTGTGGTCTTGAAAGTCTACATCCCAGTAATTTCCTTTTTGGTGTTGTGACCTTGGATGTCTGTTTGCCCTTTCCCAACCTTGCTTCCATCCTCTGTAAAGTGAGAGTTTCTTAACTCCCAGGGCATGATGAATACTAAATAATCTATTCATGGGGGGGGGGGGGGAATGCAGACAACTGTAAATGAACAACAATAAAGTAATAAAAATTAAAAATAAAAATAAAATATGCAAAAAAAATCTATACACACATAAAGTGCTTTTCATATAACATAATTTGTATATAATTACTACTATTAGAAAGACTCTCAGAAATCCTCTCCTCTAAACTTCTCAGGATATAGGTATAGGAACTGAGATCCAGTGGAATAGTCACTTGGCCAGTGTCACACTTGCCCATGGTTTGTTCAGTTGAAATATAGTTTCCAAAAATGTTATCCCCAAGTTGAAAATAAACCATGGAACAACCAGGTGCCTCTGACTGTGCTAGTTCTGTTCACAGTTAACCTCTGAGGATATTATCATCTCCAGCTGATAAATAAGGAAACTGAGTCTTACAGGGGTCATCAGGGACCTGCCTTCCTGAGGTCACACAAATAAGAAATGACAGTGACAGAGCAGAACCCACCCTGCCAGCATCCAAGCCTATGCTCTGTTCAGCTATATTATGTGGATACAAATCACCCATTGTTTACAAAAGTTGGATTGTTTAATTTCTAGGGTGGGTGCATCCTCAATTTTGAAAGGATATATAGAGATTGACTTTATTTGTGCAGGTAGGTTTTTCAAAAGCCCTCATGGTGGAATATGTACTGACCATACTTTTGTTAATTGCTCTTATTGCATTTTCAAGGTCATGAAAACTAAAGTGTATCCCTGCAGCATTAAAATATCCAAAAAAAAAAAAAAAAAAAAAAAGGTTTTTTTTTTCCTTTATTTAGTTAGCTTACACAGAGGTAGATTTGTTCCAGATAAGCCCCTCAGAGATGTGAATGCCCACAGTGATTGCATTTATCTGTGAGAAGGCAGAAACTTTTCTGGAGGGAGAACATGGGCCCTCAATAATTTTGTAGGGGCCAAAAAGTAGAAGAGGACAGAATAGCCAACTTTGATCCCCATGGATAAAACACAAGTTTTTAACATCTTGTCAAATGAAGTGGCTCTGGGAAGTTATTAAAGTCCATGTAAGGAGACCTGTACCTGTCAGCCAGGGCTTCCTAGACTCAGACGTCAATGGATCCTTAAAAGTTAGAAATGAACAGACTCTAAGGCTATCCCTTTCTAGAATGGATACCCAGACACAGTTTGCCTTTCCTGGCAATAATGATTGAATGACTCACTCTCAATAGGACATGCATATGATCCTGGGATCATAAGCCAGGAGTAGGCATGAATTCACTCTTTCCTTCAGTTATCCTTTGCATAATTAGCCCTAGTACATCTCCCAAGCACCATATATAACTTCCCCCTTGAACCAGCCAACCTCATGAACATTTGCACATTCACACATATTTACAGAGATATGCTTAATGGCTGCAGAGCTGAGCAAAGTTGTGTGGCCTTAGGCAAGATGATTCTCCAAGGTGGCTTCACTGTGCTTATCTATAATATCATGAGGTTGATCCAGGTGACCTCTGACATCTTCCATCTCCGACATTTAAGGATTTTAAAAACAGTCCCCAGAGAAGTCTAAAAGCCATGTTCATAGCCCATGAGATCCTGAGGCCTGGATTCTATCCATTAATTAAGTAATCAGTTCCTCACTCTCATACTGCCATGGCAAACACGTTGTGGGCATCTCCTCGGTGTGTGTCAGGCATCAGAAACCACCCAGGCTGCTCAGGGAAGCAGAGGGCATGCAGACATTGGTGATTCAGCATGCTGCCCCAACCTACAGCAATGAAAATGCCTGGGGGCCAAAAAAGAGAGACCTTCTATCTGGAAAAAGTGCAAATCAGCTTTTCTATGGAGAAAAAAAAATAATTCAGGAATAGAATGGACCTTGTGTAGAACTAGGGATGAGACAAATCTCAGCTTCATCACTGAGTGAATATTAACATTTTTCATTTCATGAAGCTTGTTTTCCCATTTACTACTCTATGAGGATAGTGATACTACTATTTAAAAATGATCATGACACTTCCAAGAGTGTTTGAGAGGATTCAATGAGCTAATCAATGAGAAAATTCCTGTTAGACTAAGAAATCCTTTGTGTTCATATCCACTCACTTCTCTCCCTTCTTCAGCACAGAATGTAACACTGAGTCCATATATTTAGAAACCCTAACTTGGCATTCTTTCTTCATAATTCTAATACTTATCTTTAGCCCAAAACAGGGAAATTACTGGATCTCTCTTCGGAGATTTCCAAATCTTCCTACCACCTTAGGCTTTCCTTTTACAACCTCCCAGTGTGTGAGAGAGGATTAGGTTTCATTTATGACCACCCACACACCCTTCCCATTTGTAGGGCTGAAGCTGATAGAACAAATCCCCAGCCATTGATTTCCCGCCCAACCTTAAATTCAGAGTTCTATCTTCCCCACCCTTCTGTGTTATCTTATAAAACTAATACTTCCTTATGCTCACTTAATAGCTATAAGGGAGGGGCACAGGAGAGCTGAAACTGCCAGGATAGGTTCTCAAGAATTCAGAACCAGAATTCAAAAATCCAGAAGCTGGAATCAGGAAACCGGGTTTAAGACTCAGCTGTAGGGTTACAAGAACTTGCCTAAGTCACTGAATGTCTCAGAACCTCAGTTTCTTCATCCAGTCTCATAAGATTGCTTTGAGGGTCAGAAGAAAAGAGAAGATGGATATATAATTATTTTTTAAACACTAAAGTCCCATATAAACATTAGCTGTGTAGATAATTAATGTTAATATTGATTGTGGGGGGAGCAGGGATATAAAGGGGCTAAATGCTAATAAAAAAAAATAGAATGAAGATTAAATTTTAAAAGGTGTTAACACTTACTGAGTTGTATTCTGAAAAAGCACCAAGATGAATTTTCTTTACTTATTCCACATGTCTAACTTATGAAATAGTAAGAGAGAGTGTGGCCATGTTTAACGATGGCCTGATGGTGCCATAGGAACAGAACTCATGAAGTCTGAATGGCGTGGCCACTTCCCATAGTCTGATGGCATAAAAGACAGCAAACTCTCAAGTTTCTTTGCTGTTTCAACCTGGTAGGACATCTACTCTCTACAGAAGATACTGATGCCTAAACTTCCTGACATCTCCATGGGAACCAGGGAAGTATTCACCTTGCTTATTTACTAGTTCAAGGATAAACTTCAGTAGAAGCGTCATAAACTAAATCTGAGTCATGATCATCCTCCCCAGACTTGGGATGTGGACGAGTCCTGTGTTCCAGCCTCAGGCAGATGCACTTTCACCACCCTGTGCCTCCTCTGTGTGCCTGTGTATAAAATTCTATCAGGGCACTCACAGGATGCTGTTGCATTTGTTTGTCCCCTGTCAGTTCCATACCATTAGATTCTAAGTCTCCCAAAGGCAAGGCTTCTAAAGCAAGTCTTTAATACATAATAAATAATTAATGTAACTAGTATGAATGTAGAAATGAATGATTCAGTGAGTGAGTGGGTGGGTGATTGAACAGATGGACAAATGTGCTCTGGCTACTTAAGACATGGGGCAAAGAAGTACCTGCTGTCTTTCAAAGTAAGTTGGCCTTTAATGTCAGAGCAGATGGTTGAAATGGCCTGACTTTTATCCCTACATTGATCCCTAAATGCCTCCACCATCACCACCACCACCATGGACAGTCTCTTATTTCATCTTCTCTTTAATGTCTCTTCAAGTACTCAAGTTCACCCCCAGTTCTGGCCCTGGTCACCGAGGTCCTTCAGTTGACCTCTCCATACTTAGGTAGTTGCTGTTTCTTCTGTTCGTTGGAGTCACCATGATTATCTCCTTCCTCTCATAAACACAAAGACCAGGGAAGCTGAAACCCTCTGGAGACACTACCACCAATCAGATGTTTCCCTAGGCTGTCTCTTTGGCTTTGTCCTGTCTTTCTGCCATAGCCTGCAGAGAAATTCCAGTGCAGCTACTTAAAGTTGAAGGCATTCTAGTATAGGTCAGCAAACTGGCCCATAGGCCAAATCTGGCCTGCTGCCTGAGTTTGTAAATAACATTTTATTGGAACATAGCCAAGCTCATTCATTTACAGATTGCCGGTGGCGGCTTTTGAACTACCGCTGCAGCACTGGGTGGTTGTGAACAAGACCAAATGGCCACAAGGTCTGGTATATTTACTATCTGCCCCTTTACAGAAATAGTTAACCAAACTCCCCTTTGTAAATTAACCCAGATGTAGAAGTTATTTGAGCAATTCTCTGTGATAGAGTACTTGGCTTCCAAACACTCCAAATTATGACACTATCAAGGGAAAACAACTTTGTTAGAATGGGCTAATTGTCCAGTGGAACTTAGACAATTCTAAAGTCTAAAGTGGAAAGAAGGAAACAAAAAAGGAGAGAAGGAAAAAAGGGAAAAGGGAAGAAATTGGAGGAGAATGAAGCAATAAACATACCTAACACTAACAGGTCAACGCAGGGGTCAAGGAAATAGATTTTAGAGTAAGAAGAATATGAAAAATCTAGATTCTCTACCCAACCTGAGTGATCATGCAAAGGTCACTGACCTGAGTCTCAGTTTCCTCATCTGTAAAATGGTTAGAATGTTTACCCATGTACAGTATTTAGATAAGTGTGCATGAGGCTAAGAGGGGAGAGCGTGCAAGCCACAGATGTGGGCAGAAGTCTTCCTAAAGTATCTTTCCCTACACACCGTGACTCCTTCCTGTCCTAGGCTTGCAAGAAATTTTCCCCTGGGCACTTTCTGTTTTATGACTTTTGATGTCAGAATGACACCAGTCACTGCAAACTGGGTGCCAGTATGTGTTGTCACCAACCCTGAGCATGTGTGGATTAAAAGTGGCAGAGAGTAAATCAGTGACATGGCAAGCACTCGACACAGCTGGGGCCCATCACAGGCTGGAAACGTAATTGAACCAAATGCCATTCACACAAAGGGAAATCTGGGAATCCTGCCAGGGTCTTCCCAGAATAGTAATTTTTCATTTAAATTTATCCCGTTTTCCCCCTCAAGGCAGGCCTCCTTCTCTATCACCATCTTAGCTGCTCACTCTTCCTCTCCTCTCATCTCTGTGGTGAACACAACTGGATTCTTATTGGACCTTCCCAGAGATATTACTTGTGGATACCAACAAATCAATGTGCTGAGCCTTTGCACCTGCTTCAAGACCAGAAGAGTCATGTAGGTAGGAACAGAAAGAGTTTTATCTAAGTTGCCAGGGTCTCATCAGGTCCCTAGGTCTGAGGAAGAATGCATAAGGTTTTATTCAATATGGCCCTAATGGCTCAGAGACAGACTGGTTTTTCCAGGCCCAATGATAGACTAGTCGTTACAGGAGAGTGAAGAAGGCTTAATCTTGCTGCGATAAATCAGTATGGAATGACTACAATGGCTTTTAATGACTTTCAACATTTTATACACAGAATACCATCCACAGGGATTAGAAAGTGTCTACATTGGAATTTTGCCTGAAATCTAAAATACCATTTAAGTTAAAAACAAACTATAATTGAGACTTTGTGCATGGATGAATTTAACTCACACTTGACTGTTAAAACAACATAGACCGTGATGTACAATGCCAGACATTTGCCAGCAACCTTAAGAGATGTAATTCTGGTATTAATTCAATTCATTCAGCAAACACATTTCAAGTGCCTGTTATGAGTCATAACTATATAAAAATAATTTTTATAAAGTTTTAAGGTTTATGAAGTACTTTATCTCATTTGACTCATAAAAATTCTCTAAAAATTACTACAGAGAAATTACTACAATTCTTATTTTACAGGTGAAGAAACCAATTCTTCAAAAACAAGGTCATTTGTTCAAGGTCACAAAACTTGGAAGTGCTGGAGCTGTGAAAGGAAATCATGTCTTCGGATCCCAGATTTCTGAATTCATGCCTCTATTCTCCATCCCTTCCACCTTAGCTAAACTCTCTGGAACTGCGCCATTGTGCTAGGTCCTCCAGACCATTCTTTCCCACATTCTAGTGTTTATAGTTTCTAAGTTTAATTTACTTCCACAAACATATTTATCAGTTCAGACCTTTGAGGGGTCTAACCCCTAAAACTGCCTCCAGAGATCAACTCTTTAGATCAGGGTCATCAAATGCTTTCTATAAAAGGCCAGAGAGAAAATATTTCAGGCTTTGTGGGCCATATGATCTGTGTCACAGCTACTTAGTTCTGCCTTTGCCTTGGGAAAGCAACTATAGACAATACATAAACAAATGCATGGCTGTCTTCCAATACAACTTTACTTACGAGAACTGGCAATGGACTAGATTTAGTCCTAGGGCCCTCATTTGCTCTGTATTGTTTTCCAGTACCCTTTCAACTAGCAAAAATCCTCAAGGGATTTTCATTAACTGTTCAGTATCCTGGTCATTTATGGAAAATGCTGGAATTTCGTACCTTTCAGGCCACAGAAACTACACATTAACTGGAGAGTAAACAAAGTTACACAATCGGTGTCCAACAATGACAAGATATGCGGCTACCAACATGCAAGCAGAACAGAGGCTCAGCCCATGTAGAGCGCCAAGTAGAAAAAGGTCCTCAGAAGTGCTTTTCTGTGATGAGTAAGTCTAGAATGTCAGGAAGTAAAGCAAGGGCAGAAATTATCCTTTTTAAGTGCCTATTATGAGCCAGCCGCTGTGCAAGACATTTTATGTATTTCATAATTCTCAAAACCACGGTTTTATACCTTTTATAGATGGTGCCACAAAGCCTTGCGTTACTGAACATCTTGCCCAAGTTCAAACAACTGGCATGTGGTGAAATTAGAATTCAAACTCACTCATGTATAACTCCAAAAGTGCACGTTTTTTTGGAGTTGCCATGGGGCCCATGCAGGAAGAAGCTACCATCCCTTAATGATAGGAATGTGAACTCATGTGCCTACCCAACCCTGAGCACAGAAGAGATACTACAGACACATTTATTATAAAGATATCATTGAAATCAGTGATCATTTTGTTCAATGTCTACTGGTAACAAAAGACACTTAAACTCTCCAGAATCATTTTTTCTGAGCCCTTGTCCCTTCTATTGTTGACCAGCTCAATTAAAAAGGCTTTATGGTCACTTATGAAGGAAAAACACATCACTGACCCATGTGATTCATGAGTCAGTGAAGCCAACGTCATGAAACTGTGAGTCAGCTGTGGCCTAAATCAGAAGCCAAGGCCAGTTTCAGGACAACCAAGACATTTCCCAGAGCTCATAAACAATAATGATGCACTGTTTTATGTCTTAGGGTGAGGATGCAGTGAAGATGTTAGTGCTTAGTAACATGTCTCTGAAACACAGCATCTCTGGTTGTTGTTGTTTTTTTCCTCTAGAACCTGGAAAACAGAGTTCAGAGAGAAGGAGATGAAGCAGTTGTTATTTCTAATAATTTTTCAGAATTGTATTTCTTTTGTATAGTGGTGTGGAAAACTTGATTACTTTTTAGTCTGAAGATTACTTACTATTCCTAATACAAACAAAGACAGAAAACCAACTCTTTGGGGTTTTAATCCAAGCCCAGGATGGAAACAAAAATTACCTTTATTCTTATTTAGTTTAGAATATTTGGAAGATTCAAGTATTTAATATCTTACACTATCATTTCTCAAGTTATTTTCTCTGGACAGTGGCAACCTGAGAGAAGGCAATGGGTGATTCATGGAAGGCAGTTGAAAGGAAAGAGTAAAAAATATTGTCAATGACCAAATGTTTTAGGAAGCTGTATAGATTATCTATTATTATACAACAAACCACTTCAATGCTTAGCAAGTTAAGACCACATGCAGTTATTGCTTCATAGTTTCTGGGGGTCAGGAATCTGGTCTCTGCTTAGCAGGATGCCTTTGGCTCTTGGTCTTTCATGATGTGGCAGTGAGGCCATTAGCAATAGCTACAATGATCTCAAGGCTCACTTGAAGCTGGAGAATTAATATCCAAGCTCAGTCATGGGGTTGTTGGCAGCCTCAGAAGGTCCATTTCCATGTGCACTCATGAAATTTTTAGTAGGTCTCAGATCCTCCCCACATGGGTTTCACCAGAGGCTTCCTCAGTGCCCCAGACAGAAACCATGGTCTTTTTATAACCTAATCTCAAAAGTGGCATCTCATCACTCTGCCACATTCTATTTGTTAAAAATATCAAAACTCAGCTTACACTAAGAAGGAGTTGCACAAGGGCATGAATAGCAGGAGGTGGGACTCAGGGGGCCCTTTCAGAAACTGCCTCGCACAGCAGTTAGACTAAACAATGTTAGAAGATTTCTTCAGCACAAAACTTCTCAGTAGTACACGAATGTGTTTTCAGACCTTTCCAAAAGGTCATTTGAGCAGCGGTCAGGAAACTTTGTCTTAGAGAGACAGGTGGCAAATATTTTGGTCTATGAGTCTGAGGGTTTCTTTCCCAACCATTCAATTCGGCTGCACAAAAGCAGCCATAGACCATACATATATATTGGTGTGGCTCTGTTCCAATAAAACTTTATTTATAAAAATATTACAGTTTGCAAACCCCTTGGGTTGGAGGATGTGACTTTAGCTGATAGCATTTAACTATGACAACTTTTCGTCATGAACTCCTTATCCCACAGAATAGTGAAATATTGCCATATATGCCTCTGAGATTTTCTCAGTATAAGCAAACATAACATGTCAGCAAAAAGAAAATGCTTTAAGCACACTTGCTGAAATATCATTGTTTTCTTCCTTGTTTAGATTCATGGAGCACTTCAGGGTCTCAGGCGTCTTGGAGCTCTAAGTTAATTTCATGAGGGCAGATCCTTGTCTGTCCTATGAACTTACTGCTGCATTTCCCATGCCTAGCACAACAAGGTCAGAGACCCAATTGGCACACCATCTTTTTGAATGAATGGATGATTGAATAAATCTCAAAGTTCTATGTTTGTACTTTCCTTGTCCTTTTCCATTATCAATGTTGTACTTTCCCAAATGTCCACGTTGCAATAAATTAAGTGTCTCAACCTAGAACTGACCTCTTTCCTGCGGCATTTCCCTTCTTTCCTGTCCTCAGTCACACCTGAGCCTGCAGCTCAGAATCATTAGAACAATGGCTCCAGATAGGCTCAATGTGTCTCTGCTCACTCTTGGTCTTAGTTTCAACAATTGAAGACTTGAGGTGGGCAAGTTGGCAGGAAGGAGGGAGAGAAGGGAGAGAGGTGAGAACAAAAGAATGACAACATATATCACAAGCCTACAGAATGTCATGACTGAGCGAGGCAATTTTATATGCAATGTAATGGATATTACTAATTCCATTTTGCAAATGAGGAGTCTTAGAGAGGTTTACTTAATTCACTTTGGGTGACACAGAGATGAAGGAGAAACCTGGGCTATACTAACTCTAAAGTTCATTCCCTAAAACACACATCTCAGTTTACCTGGGAGAATCCCAATATCCACCTGGTGTCTTGTCACAATTATTAAAATCATCTTTCATTTTCTCAAAAGTGTTCCATTTTAGTAAGCACATTCTATAATCATTTGCCCACTACCTTCTGTCTCCCTAGGGATAGCTCTGGCTCCTTTACTCAGAGGCCATGTTTGGGATTTTACCCCAGATCCAGGGACATTTCAATGAGGAGACCACTAATTGCCCAAAATATCCGGTGGAACCCTTGCCAGGCCACTGGCTTTTATATGGCACATGCTGGGGGGGGGGGTGTCATTCAGCATGAATGCCATGAAAAAGGCCCATGCACAGGTGCATGTAGACAGAGATAGGCACATGCATATGCATTTATTTTTAAGCCACCTTGCAAAGTATTTGGCTTCCATTTGTCTCGTGGAAAGAATTTTAAATGCAGTCATTTCTCCAGCTGGAATCTTGTACAATAAAAGTTTCTGCCTTTCTCCCCTAGGGTCATCACCACTCCTGCTGTGGGTTAATTCTGTCTGCTTAGAAGTTCACATAACAGATCCCTAATTTAGATGTATCTTAGGAAGGCTTCCTTGGCATTAACTGTGCACTTATCATTCAGTATATCAGTCTTAGCACATTGTTGATAATTCTTTTATGGTATTGATCTCCTTCTATCTAATATGACAGTTTGTCATCTTCCTCTCTCCTCTAATCAGGATGCCCAATGTTCATATGGTGTTTTAGAGTTTTCTAAGAGTATCTCCTACATTGTTGTATTTAATCCTTATAATAACCCTGTGAGGTTGCTCAACTCACCCATATTTTAGAAATGAGAAACTGAGCCTCAGAAAGGTGAAATAACTCACCCGAAGTCACACGGCAAGTAAAAATTGACAAAGTTGAGACAACCTACAGAAAAAGACGAGATATGGTTCATCTGTATATCCTACAGAATTGCCTTGCTTATAGCACACACATAAGATATCAATGTTTAATGGCTGGCTGAATTAATAAATAGGATTTAGCCTTCCGAAGTGACAGTGGTCTCTGTCTTAAGTAGGATATGATTTGAAATCATGTCCCATGAGAAATTATGGAAGGATATGTTTAGATCTGGAGAAAATATCTTTGGACAAAGATGTAGTTGGGAATAACTGAGGGCTTCCCTATGAAAGAATGATTGGATTTGGGCTGGCATCAGTGAGGATCACTGAATGAAGGTCATAAAGACTTTAGGTCATTATAGGGACACACATTCTGGCTAATAGAATTGTCTAGACTTTAGGAGAATTTCATGAGAAAATGAGGTTCACATCCCAGGGGACATATTTAACCAAGAGCTTGACACATTGTTGGTTAAAATATGGTGAAGGGGATTCAAGCATCGCATATGGCCGTCAAAGTGGCTGATAATTATTTCAGCTTCCTTTGACCGTAGGAGTCTAAGATTTTTCTCTGTGGATGCGTTTTGAGATCTGTATTTTATTAGATTGTCTGCCTAATGTGCCTACAGGCTATCTGAATTGACATGCTGCTGATCATTCTGCAGTACTGACACAACTGTCCATGAATGCGACATCTTTCTTCTGTCTCCCAGCAACCATTCTTGTTTTGATGTCAAAGCATCTGAGCCTTAGCCACACATATAGTAGCAACAGGTGTGAACCATTTAAAGATGGCTGCATCATAGTACCAAAAAGAATGAGGTTGATGTCACTGGGACTGGCTGCTTGGACACTACTCATCGCAAGAGGGCTTGGACCTTCCTCAGGTCCTGAGTCAAGGGATCAGATACTCAGGAAACAGTTCTGAGACACTTTTCCAATCCCACAACCATGGAGAAAAGGAATTCCAGTTAATCAGTGTATCTTTTTCAGGTTAACCCTAACACAAAGGAATTCCAGTTAATCAGTGTATCTTTTTCAGGTTAACCCTAACACAAAAATCATCTCACTGACTGCTAAAGATAACTGGCAAATGAGCGGTGGAGAAATTAAAGTTTATAGGCTTTTAGCTTTCTCTGGATCAGAGGGAAAATACATATGACTCAGGAAATAAGGCTGGGTAAGCCTGATAAGAAATTTGAGATTATTGAAACCAAGTCCTTAATTTTATAGATAAGGAAACTGAGGCACAGCAGGGTAATTGGCTAGTCCAAAGTAACACAGGTGGATCACCAACTTGGGCTGCTGATTCCTACTTTCTCCAGCCTCTCAACACACTGACTAAAGTGGAAAGTATAACTGTATGCCTAAGTCAGAAACCAAGAACCAGCCTGCTTATGGTAGAGGAGAGCACCCAAAACACAGAGCATGGGAGGATACTGACATTATCCAGTGTCGGATACAGTTGTAATTGTGTCTCCAACTTTGCCACATGGAAAAAAGAGAAGTTCATTCACCTCTGAATGTTTGTCATAAGCCTCCCACATGGACATATAAGAACCCCCACCTGAATTTTTGGCAACACGTTAAGGTTCTTGTATGTACATAATGCTTCCTTACCCACAAGCAACATTCACACTTGGAGTCCTCTTTTGATCTTTGGATAGAAACCAAAGAACTGTTACTATACCCATTTCACAGAGTCCAAAGCTGAGACAGAAGAGACAAAAACAGACATGTCTCTGTCTAAAGGGCTCTTGAGGGATTCAGCTCAGTGCCTTATATGGTTCATCCAACTCCTCAGTCCCTGGATCTAAAATCCAGCCAGCCATCAGGATGAAGCATATAATGTTGGGCTGCCTTTCTATTGAAATGGCAGCAGACATTTTTGTCACTTACATGTTATAATAAAATAATTAATCAACTCTAGCATAACTACCAGCAAACCTAAAAGAGAGAGAGAAAATACAAGGATCTGATAGGGAAGATCAAATCATATTCTACATGTTACACATGAGAAGTCTTGGTCTCAGAGAGATTAAGTGTCACAGCTATTAATTGACAGGCCAGGATTAGACTCTCCAACCCAGCATTCTTTCCATGGGAATATACTGCCCTGGGGAGTTGATGGAGCATTCCCAGCGACAGGCCCTCCCTGTCTCATGAGGACTGTCTGACTGTGATAATTCTTCCTTATTATAAGTCAAACTCTGCCACTGTGTCAGTGAAAGCTTTGGACCATTAATTAACTTTGAAGTTCTGTGTAAATCTCTACAGGCAGAACCATTTTGCCTTATATAATAGAACATGTGCTAATGAGAAATTACTTGAGATGTTGCCTGCTAAATCTTGCACCTGCTTTGCTGATCATGTAGGCATTTTAGACACTCTGTATGTTTGAACCTGGGACTGGAAACTGAGACTCATGATTTCCAATCCAGGACACATTAACTTCAGCAAAAGCATACTAAGCACTTACCATGTACCATGTACTATGTTAGAATGAAGGGATGGGGCTTCAAATGAGACAGGCATGGTCAAAGTGATCATATAACTTAGTGCCTAAAATGACTCACTTCAGAAAATGAAACAAGCAATAATAAGAATCACTCAGAACAACAGGCATGTCACAGGCTTGTCCAGATAAATTGAGGTATGCAGTCAACAAGACAATGCCCCTATCCTCAAAGAATATTCTTTCTAGTTGGGGAAGGCAGGCAAGAAATATGGAAAAAGTAAAGATATGAAAAGACTCTTAGTATATATAATAGGGTGATGTGATGAGGAGTGGCTGATGGAGAAAAGGCTACTTTGGAAGGAGTGATACTTTAATGGGGAGGCTTCTTCTCCTGAGGAAGTGATATTTGAGTGAAGAACCAAGATTAAGAAAGAAGCATTCACAGATGTCAAGGAGAGTCAGAAGGAGAGAAAACAATAGCTAATGCAAAGGCACTCAGATGGGAAGGGTATAGATGCTGAAGGTACAGAGAGGTTATTGAAGAAGGTGTAGTGGGGCAGCTGTCAAGAGGCAGAGATGTACAGAGGTATAGACCACAGGAAAGAATTACCTTCACAATATTCAATTCAAATTATGCTGTTTTTAAAAATTGTAACGACAAGATGCTCAAATATGCTACTTAAATGTTAAAATCTTAGAAACCTTCTAAGATGTTATCATGGGCCAAGTTAACTAGCTTTTGTACAGAACTAAGAATAAAGATTCTTTCCCCATCTGTGCATATGGTTCAACTTCATGGAATTATATCATTATTTAAAATGTTTTTTTATTTGGAATGCCTTCTCTTGGAATTCAGGTCTGTACATATCTGCTTGCCTAAAATGGCACAAATGAGCACACATATATTACACTCAATTAAATGCCAGACAAGGTTCTACATGCTTAGAGCATATCTTTAACACAGTGTGTTACAGGTGGTTCAGTAAAAAGTGCACACATTACATGAAACACCACAGCATCATGTTTTTACTCTACCATTTTTACTTGCAGGTTTTGGATCCTCTAACTCTTATATTTATAATGAGAAATATGAGCAGTAGCTATATATTGTGAGTGATTCGACACAGAGGAGAAAAGATCCAATGCACTTTGAAGTTTCTTAGTTAATGTAACCAATGAATGTACAGGGTTTGCAAGACAAGTCCTTTCCTTACTATAACTTTTACATCTATGTTCCCATGTGAGTGGAGGCTTCTTGGTACTACAAAAGGAAAACAAGAAACAAAATCCAGAAGCAAATTGTGCATGGATGCTAGTATAAAATGATTACCATCTCAGCTTTGCAAACCCACATATTTATTTCATGAAAACAGCCTCAGGATTTTTTCATTTATTGGTAGTAAATGAAATGTAATAAATGAGAACTTCTGAAGTAATGGCATGCCAATTGCTTTCATAGGCTTAAAAATTGGGTTTCCATAAAAGATTTTCTTTGAGAAAAGGGTTCATTTCTAACAATATTCAAAAACAAGAGAGGCTCACTTCCTTTTATTCCCTCTACATTTTTGGATCTTTGGGGGAAACTTTATCTCGGTTTAGATCAGTTGGCTCATTGACCAATGGGGTTAATAATAGCTTACTGCCTCAAAGACAAGGAATTGAACCAAATAGATGTTGACATTCTGATTTGAAAATCAACAATTCTAAGTTCGTATGGTGCTGAGAAGGGGAACTTCGAGGACCCAGTGTGTGGTGGTTGGCTTTCCATGATCAGAACTTTGTCATCGTGTGAGGCCCACATAAATAAAACACACTCCAGCCAGAAAGTCCTTCCAGAAAAATGAGGCTGTCAACATCAAGACACAAGTAAGTGCTGTGATTCTGAGCTTCATTGAAAGAGTCACATTCAATCCACCGCTTCCTTGAAAACTGACTGCAATACCATAGCTCCAAGTTCTACAGGATAAAAACCACAAAGTATGCACGAGCCAGATGAACAGTCTGGGCTGATGACAGAAAAAATAGAAGGCCATTGAGGTGGACGGCAAGTTTGACAAAATGTCTTCTGTACACCTCCTGGAAACATAGGTAAGAACTAGGTGCTAGAATCCGGACCTTTGATTGGTGGCCTCCAGAGAGGAAAAAGAGTGGCTGGTCTTCTCCAGGCCAAGAGATGGAGCAGGGGCAAGATTTGGATTCAGGAGTCAGAAAGGAACAGGGTAATTTTATGATATGGCTTCTGGGGCAGGAAAGAAATGTGCTGGGGAGGGGAAGAGACTTATGACTTACTTTCACATCTGCCCTGCCTTGAGAACAGAAAAAGGGGTCATATATTTGCCTGGAAAGCATTAGGAATTTATTCATGGAACTGGGTGTTTTTTGTTTTCCAACATTAATCATGAGATTTCAAGCAAGCCATTCAACTTCTCTGTGCCTCAGTTTGTCTCATTTGTAACCAAGGGATTTAGAATGTCAATACTGTGATATCTGATACACATATATATGTTTGCAAGTGAATACTTGGTACTCGAATTTAATACTTGTATGATTTTTGAGAATTCCTAAAATTTCGAATACCAGTCATGTAATTTCTTTCATAAAATGCAATAATGAAAGTATACTTTTTTATAAAAGTATGAATGAAAAATTGAAGTTCATGACTTGTAGAAACTTGACAAGTTTTATGATATATCTGAGGCTGAGAAGAAAATAAAGCTTGGGAGGAGTCTGAATGAATTATGGCACCACTTAAGAGAGTGGTTCTCAGACTTTCGGATTTTATGGATGGG
>VMDR010010765.1:0-29988 GCA_007922815.1 Macrotus californicus
ATCTTCTTTTTCTTAGATAAGTCCCTTTAACATTTCATATAATAAGGGCTTGGTGATGATGAACTCCTTGAACTTGACCTTATCTGGGAAGCACTTTATCTGCTCTTCCATTCTAAATGATAGCAAAACTATTCTTTATTTAATGCATATTTGTTGAACACTAACATAGTGCCAGGAGCTGGTTTAGGCTCTAGATATAAATCAGTAAACAAAGGACAAATTCACTGATTCCACTGAGGTTACATTCTAGTTTGAGGGAAAAGATAATAAGCAAAAATAGCCAATGCAAATGTAGATCTGTATTAGGTCAGAAGGTAATAAGTGTGATGGACAAAAAGCAAGAAAGGAAGAAGGTAGAGAGTAACAGTGGAGGCTGTTGGGAAGGCCCTCACAGAGAAAGTGACATTGATGTCAGAACTTGAAAGGAACAATGGAGTGGGACATGCAGAATCCAAGGGAAGGGTTAGGCAGGCATACATAAGAGCAAGCAGGAGAGTCCAGGGCAGGGCCTGTGGGAGGCTTGAAGAGTAGCAAGGTCACCAATATGGCAAGAGTGAAGTGACAGCTTAATCAATAATATGATGAGCCCTGGCCAGGTGGGTCAGTTGGTTGGAGCATCATCCCATACACCAGAAGGCTGAGAGTTTGAGTCTCAGTCAGGGCACATACCTAAGTTGCGGGTTCGATCCCTAGTCAGGGTGAGTACAGGGGGCAACCAATTGATGTTTCCCTCTCACTTCGATGTTTCTCTCTCTCTCTCTCTCTTAAGTCAATAAATATATCCTCAGGTGAGGATTAAAAATAATAATAATAAGATGATGATGAAAAATTGGCACAGGTTTTATAGTCAAAGCAAACAGTGTTTACATCTGAGCTCTGCTGCTCGTTATGTCATCCTAACGAATTATGTGTGCCCGTGAGGTTTAGTTTTCTCATCTGCAAAATGGGAAGATCAGTGAGCTGTCAGGAACAATGAGAAAGTATAACAGGCCTGGCACAGAAATGGGAGACACAGCCCTGGTCTGGCCTGACTTTGCAGGTGTTCCCAGGTAGTCCTCAGAGAGAGAGAGAGACTCCATTTTCACCATCTTTCTGGGTCACACCCCGGGAGGCAGGAGCCCACAAGCCTCATTGTCTCCTGATGTCATCTAAACACTATGCCCCAGACATAAACTGGGCCTTTCATTTACCTTCTCAATTTGTTTTCAGCAGAACACAGCAAAAACCGGGGTCCAGGCAATGCTTCCGGCAAGATTGTGCCACTGGCTGCCAAGTAAAGAATGACTTGAGCAGTTACAAACAAACAAAGCAAAACAGTTTCCAAGATGTAGGCCTTTTGTTTGTGTGAGCAGGGACATGAGCAAACACCGGCATGTTTCAATTTGAAATAGCTTCTGGAGTAATTGTTGGCACTGTGTCCCCTAATTACATAATGTCTGTCTTCTTTGGCAGTGACCTTAGTATTGTCTTTGGTGTGAAAAAACATAAAGTCTGGGACTCCACACACTTAGCCTAGTTAGCTATTTTGTGAACCTATTTTTTAGAGGCATTCAACTGAATTTCTTTCTGTTGCTATTTTTCTTTCTGGCTGTTAATATTTATTACTAGGTTCAGAAAGTTTTCAGATAAACTTATGAATGACAGATTTGTTTGTTCCACACATATTTCTTAAGCACCAATTCTGTGCCTAGTAGGGTGCTAGATCTTTGGGATGTAGGAGTCGTACAAAACCCCCTGCCCTCAGGAAGGCTGGGAGAGACCTATATAAGGAATGACCGTGCAACCAGATATAAGATACAAGTCAGTGCTGAAGAGAATGAGATTTGGAATTAGGCAGACTAGGGTTTAAATTCCTGGTGCCACCTGTTTTGTGACCTTGGGCAAGTCGCTTAAATTCTCAGAGACTTGGTTTCATCCCCTCTGCCATGAAAGGCCTAATTCCTGTCTCCTAGTGTGATTGTATGGACTGAGTTAGACAATAGTTTTGAAACACTCGGCAGTATACCTGGCATAGAGTGGGTGCTCAGTAAACAGCAGTGATTGTGGTTATTACTAGTGCTGTGGCAGAGGTAGGAAAAGAGAGCATGAAGGCACAGAAGAAGGAGGGACCCATCCCTAGGGGAACAGCTGGATTTGTACAATAAAGAGAGCTTTACAAAGTGGAGAAAAAGAGGAGAGGCATTTCAAACAGTTGAGTGGAGGTGTCAAGATGAAATTGTGTTATTAGTTCACTTAACAAATATTTATTGAGCTTCTACCGTATGCTAGGCATGGCACTAAGTTTTGGGAATATGCAGTAAACATGACAAGTTCTTGCCCTCCTGGAACTTGTATTCTTTGGTGGTGGAAGATAGACCATCAACTGTTATGGGAAAAAAACCACAAGATAATTAATAAACAAGGAATAGCTTGTTGTCACAGTGTTTATAAAGTGATTAAACAGAATGATATCGAATGGAAAAATTTAGCACTTATATATAAGCTATTATTTTAGATAAGGTCAAGGGAGGTCTCTCTGAAGAAGGGGTGGTTAAGCTGGGCCCTAAAGGATAGAATGAGGCAGCCATGGAAAGAGTTGATGAAGAGCATTTCAGGCAGAGGAAGCAGCCAACACAAAGCCCCAGTGGTAGGAAATGGTTTGCTGGAAGAACCTTGTGGATGCAACATCATGAGCCAGAAGAGTAGCACTTGTGAGGTCAGAGGGGTAGGTAGAAGCTTAGTTTTTATTTTGTTTTTGCTTTGGTTTTTGCTTTGACCAATGGCAAACAATGGAGAGGGTTTCCAACAAGGAAGGGGCACAATCACATTCATATTTGTAGGTGGCTAGAGTGTAAGCAGAAAACAGGAACTAATGTAGTGATGGTTTTTGTTTTGGTTTTAGAGGGGAGATATGAGAGCAAGTTTGTTGGGCAATGGTAATGATCCAAAGGGTTGCAGACTAATGATGCTGGAGAAAGAGATTTTATCTTAAGGTTGTTACAAGCAAATGAGCTAGGCTGGTTTGTGGAATTGAAGTGGAGATAGATTTTGGAAGTTCAACCAACAGAGGTTGATAATGGATGAGATTGGGGCAGAGAGAGTGCAGAAAAAGGGAGAAATCAGGGATGACTCCAAAGGGTTTTGCTTAAGGAAGAAGATGCCATTTACTGAGATGAGGAAGAGTAGAAGAGGAACTGGCCTGGGTGGCTATAAAGAGCTTCACCAATGGTATATTGAATTTGAGACCCCTACTAGAAAACCAAATGATATCTAGGGCTCAGGATATTGGTTTGTGCTGAGAATATAAACTTGGGAATCATTAGCATTTAAATGGCCCTTAAAGCCTTGGTGAGCTCACTTGGGGAGAATTTGTAGACAGAAAAGATATTTGAGCCCCAGGATTCAGGAGAGGGCAAGAAAGAGCCAGCCAAGGAGATGGAGGAGGAGAGGCCAATGAAGTACCAGGAAAACCAGGAGGAATGAAACTGTGATGTTAGCCAAGAGAAGAGAGCAATTCAGGAAGGATGAAGAGGTCATGTCTTGAATCCCAGTGACAATGAAAATGAGGATAGAGAGGTGTCCATTGGATTTGGCAACATGGAGGGCACTGGCAGCCTTGGGAGTGGTGAGGATGGATGCTAACTTGGAATGGGCTGAACACATGAATGGGAAAGGGAACGTCACTTGATTTCATGGAGTTTTTAAGTTTAAAATCTGAAGTAAAAAAAATAAATATTTGACGTTAAAAAGATAAAACATTATCATCTGTGAATTATGAGACAGTATATATAAATGTTTCATTTTAAATGTCTTTTCATTTTTCTGTTCTTTTGACTTTTATTTTCTGAAAATCAAAAAGCAGTGGAAGATCATGGAAACCATAGTACTAGACAATTCACTGGAGCATTCTGGCTGCTCAAGTGGCAGAGACCTGGGGCAATAAATGGGAGTCATATGTGGGAGTCAGGAGAGGTTTGGTTTGTTGTTTTTGCTCTTAAATGGGAGCTATGAGAACATGTTTGTTGGGTGATTGATGGTGCAAAAGAGAAAGGTTATGTGTAAAGACTAAAGTCTTTGTAAGGGAAAAGGGAGAGGACACAGAGGTGAGTGGTGGGATGCTGTGCCAAGGGAGCAGGAGGAAAGGCAAGGGGCACAGGTACAGAGAGTAGAGGATGGTTTTGTAGCATCGGTGGTGGAAGGTGACAGAATGCTGCAGTAGCTTCTATTTTCATTGAAACATGAGATGATTTCATTAGCTATTAGGGTAAGGATGTGAGCAGAGAATATGGACGGTGTGCAGACAATAAAAACAGTATGGAAAGGCTGTCTCCAAGGATGGGAAAGTTAATGTATTGGGGGAAGAGTGAGTGGGTTTGGGACTAGATCACCTATCTCTGACTCTTGAAATAGAATAGTTTCTACTCAGACACATTCTTCTCGTTCACCTCAGACTTTCATTCAGTTCCAAGCATGTTCCTTTAATATTGTAAACCACAGTAAATGTCTGCTGAATGCATTGTATAGGGTTGGCAGTACTGTTTTAAGGGAAAAAGAGGAAGGAAAGTAAGAATTATTCAGCATGTGTTATAGATTAGGTACTATGTCAGGCATTTTATATATATTCTATAATGTTTTAGTAATAAGAAAACTGAGGATCAAAGAACCAAAATAGACAGCCACAATCACTCAGTGTGGTGTGTGTATGTTTGTGTGTTTTGTATATTTGTCTCTATATAAATGTATATATACATATCTGAACATTCATGCACACAAACACACATTTCTTTTCTCACAAGATTCTGTCTCTGACTCAAGGAATTTATAATCTAGGAATCTAGCCACAGAGAGAACTGTGATACACAAATGAACAGAATAAGGGTCAGCAAAGGAGAGTTTATGGGCCAAATCCAGCCTACCACCTGCCTGCTTTTTTGTGAATAAAGTTTTTTCTTTTGGAGTGCAACTACACCAATTTGTTTAGCTATTGCCCTTGACTGCTTTTGCACTACAACAGCAGAGTTGAGTAGTTGCAAGTGCCTGTATGTCCTGTAAATCCTTAAATATTTATTTTTCCCTTTAACAAAAAAAAATCTGCCAATCCATAGGATCAAATGCAAGGAAAAAGGTGCTAAGATTGAGAAGATGCTGTGATTTCATTTGGTAGTGATCAAAGTCTGCTTCCAGGGAGCAGTGACATTTTAATTCCCTCTTGTCAGATTCATTCCTTCATTCGACGAAGATGATTTTTAGCATCTCCTGTGTGTCAGGCACTATTCTAGGTGCTGAGGATACAACAGTAGACAAAATAGATGAAAGTCCCTATCCTCATCAATCATTCATTCATGTGGATGGGTAGGATTTTGAGAGATGGGGATAGAAGGAAAGTTTCAGAAATATTGACCCAAAGGACATGCACATAAAGGGAATAGGAATGAAGGACTAGACTATAAAGTAGTGATTTTCAAAGTGTGGTCTTCAGATCGTTATGAGAATCACCCAGGAAGCTGGTTAAAAATACGTGTTCATGGGCCATGGTGGTCCAGACCTACTGACTCTGACTCTCTGGGGGTAGTACACAGGAATGCAATTTAATAAGTTCTTCAGATGATCCTTAGGCTCATTGTATTTTTGAATCACTGTTGTAGCAGTTCATTGGAATCAGATTCAAAAGTGTATATGCACGTGTGTGTGTTTGATGGGCTGTCAGTGGAGGGAAGGAGGTAGAAAAGAAAGTGAAGACCCCCATTTAAAACAACTTAGAATTCACTACTGAAATTCAGACTTTTCTGGGCACATGTGGGAAACAAGTGGATGAGGGAGCTTGTAAATGGGGAACACCATCTATGAAAAAGACTGTAGAACCTCCCAGACGAGAGCATGACCTTAAATTACGGACAGAAGGAAAGAGAAGGACTTGGTTGATTCAGACGCCCAGTTGTCCAAGGGCAAGTGTGATGCCGAGCACATTTTGAGGACAGCTGCCAGGTTTGTCTCAGAGTATAGGTAACTAGATCGGGCTGTGTGGCCAGGATTAACCTTGTGGGTCATATGGGACGTAACTTTTAATAGCAAACAGAGAAAAATGAATAAGTCTACCCCAATATCAGAGATCACTGGAGCAGAGAGGCCCATAGTCAGAGACATGCGTGCAGTAATGAGTGGATCCATTTGGCTGGAATAGAACATTCATGTAGGGCAGTTATAGGAGGTAAGTCTGGAAAGGTTGTTTAGGACCAGATGGGGAAGGGCCTTGAATGCCAAATGGAGGATTTTGTCAAGCATCCTGGAGGCAGTGGGGAGCCATTTAACTTTTTTAGCAGTGGGGTTGCAGGATAAGAGTTGCACTTTAGGGAAATTAAACCAGTGGGAAGATGGACAATAGATAATGGATGTGGGAGACTGGAGGTGAGGAGACTAACTAGGGGACCATGAAAAGGCTCAGGTGAGAAATAATGAGAACCTGAATACAATGGAAGCAGTGAGAATGGAGAGGAAAGAAAAGAGAAGTTTAAGTGAAAAAAACCCCCAGATAGAACCAACAGGAACTAGCAATGGAACGGAAAAGTGGAGTGTGTCAAGGGAAGGGTCCAAGACCTCTCTAAATGTTCCCACCTAGATAACTGTGGAGACATTGGTGCAATTTACAGAAACTGAGAGGACAGGGATAGACAAGTGGGGAAAGTGTGGAGCCTGTTGGTTTGAAACGCAAGAAGGCCAGCAGAGCAGGCCGCTAAGATGGCAGGAACTCCAGGGGGAGGTCAGTGGTGGTGAGAAGGACACGCACAAGAGTTCCCTGGTTGAGCGCAAGGCTGTCGATTGAACTTAACACAGTAAATCAGATGCTGCTACCCTCTCTCTCTTCATTATCCTTCCCTATGCACTGGGAAGAAAATCTTGGGTTACTTGTGTGGATAGAGACTAGTTTGCTTCACTTCACCCCATGTAGTAAAAATCATGCCAGAAGCCCAGAAGGCATAAGATGGGGGCTGGGGGCTGGATGGGGAAACCTGATGACAAAGCAGTTAAAACAGTGTGAGTCCACCAGGGAAGAATAATCAAAAACTGATTAGAAACTGATCACTTTCCCAAAGTTTGTTTTTTTAAATATGGCACTTAAAAAAGATGACCAGTGATTCATGGAGAGAATATAAATGAAATTAGAGATTGAGGTAAAATTTCCCCTTCCAATTTTCCCCCTTTTATTTCTTAACAATACAATGTAGAATTGAACAATCGCAAGAGTTGGGCTCAGGAGGACTCTGGCACATCAAGAAGTACTTCCCCTTCGGAGAACTTACCAAGCCGAAAACTCAGTGAAAGACTTCCTTAAGTAAAATCAGAATGGAAAATAAGTTATTGTTCCAAAAGTTATTTCTTAGAGTGAACTTGGAAGCTGTTTAAGGAATTAAGTAGTCCTTTCTAAAGCAAAATCATTGGAATCAGAACATTAGTGAGTCAAGAACCCTAGAAGTGTAAGAATTATGGAGGGAAATGAAAAGTATTTGAGTACCTAGGGTATGCAAACACGTATACCCACCATCTACCTCGCACGTAATGACAGCCACCTACTGCCTTCTCTGGCCACTCGCTGTCCCCAGGGAGAATCCATCTCATCCTAGAGTTGCACTATAATGTCATCAAATAATCACAAGGTGTGGAGGCAGTTACTCCCAGATTTGAGTCCTGATTCTGACATTTAAAGCTGTGTTGGCAAATCCCTTAGTTTCTTTGTTGTTCAATATTCTCATCTCTTGCTGAGAGCATTAAATTAGCTAATGAGTGAAAAGCACCTTGTAGAGAGCCTGGTGTGTAATGGACACTTTAAAAAATAATGTTTTTTATTTTAGAATAGTTATAAAAACTGCAAAGATTGTACAGAGAGTTTCCATATAACTCAGACTCAGTTTCTCCTGTTAGCATCTAACATTTAGGATATATTTGTCACATTCAATGAATCAATATTAATACATTATTATTAGCCAAAGCCCATATTTTACTCAAATTTCCTTAGTTTTTACCTGATCTCCTTTCTCGGTACCAGGATCCCAGCCTGGATACTGCATAGCCTTTAGTCCTCAGGTCTCTGTAGGCTTCTCTTGGCTGTGACAGTTTCTCAGACTTACATTGGTTTTGACGGTCTTCGTAGTTTTGAGGAGTAATGGTCAGTTATTCTGGAGAGTGTTCCTCAACGTCTCAGACATTGTCTTGATGTTTTTCTCATGACTAGACTGGGTTTTTGCAGGGTGTTTTTGGAAGATAACAAGTATAAAGTACCATTTTCATTGTTTCATCTGAAAGGTACTCATCATCAAGACTTACTCTGCTGATGTTGACTTGATCACCTGGCCGAGGTCCTTCTCGTCCACTCCCTTTTCTGTGGTGTGCTCTGGGGAAGGAAGTGATCACACCCAGACCGTACTTAAGGAGTATGACGTTTTGCTCTACTTCTTTGAGGGCCAAGTATTTACAGAAATTATTTGAAATTCTTCCGCACAAGGGATTTATCTATTTTCTATTATTTATATTCTCAATCACTTACTTGTATTACTATGGACATGGATATTAATTTTATACTTTGTGTTAAAATTTAATACTATTTTACTTATTTTGGTGCTCAAATTACAGGGTCTGGCAGAAGTAGCGCCTGCTTGAGTGTGGTTGGTAGGGAAATAATATGGATGTAATAATTTATAGTTTTAATTTGAAAATTTCACCTAAAATGTCATGTGATGTGCTTGAGTGTGATATTGTTCTGTTACAGAATTACATGCTTATGATTTTGTAATAAAAGATTTTGTAATGAAAAGGGGGCATATTTGTGCCAGACCCAGTATTATGGTTTTGATCAATGAATGGAAGCTCTTTCAGTTGTTGTTGGTTTGTTTCGTTTTTGTTTTTTGCCCATTTGACGTACCCCACGATTCTGTGCTTTGCTTTGTATTAGCACTTCCTTGCTTTCTGGTGCTCTACGATGCCTCAAGCTCATCCTGTATACTGCCTGTCTCACATCTAGAATCAGCTATTTCTCAAAGGAGTTCTGGTTCCTTTCATCGAAATGGATACTTTTTTAAGGTCACATTTTTTGTTACTTGAACAATACACAATGAAGATGCTAAGACTTTGTTATGGAATTTTTAAACAACATTAACTGTAAGGGCAATTTGGTGTTCAAAGTAAGCACATATTTACTCTAGCGCCTCCTATGTGCCAGATGTGGTACAAGTTTCTGAAAATATTAAGGTGATACCTAGCACTTATCTCCCATGAGCACTGCAGCTATACACACTGTTCTAAGCACTTTATATGTAGCAAGTCATTTAAACCTTATAGCAATCCTATGAGGTATAGATCCTATTTTCATTTTATAAACATTTCATTCTCACTTTATGGACAACAATGACAGGATGCCATGCCACTGGGGACCCTCTTCTAGTAGACAAAATAGACAAGCGGAGGATAGATACTAAGAGCAGAAAAGAGAGACACCCAATTCATCTGGGGGATAAGGGAGAACTTCCTGGAGGAGGTGTCACCAGAGTGGAGTCCTGGTGGATTAAAAGGAATTATGAGTAAAATTTGTGGCATATCATTCCAGGAAAACGAAAGATCATGAGTCAATATACCAGTAAGTGACACAGCCCCATGTGAGGGGAGTGGTAACTGGTCAGATAGTGCCTGGCAAAGAATAAGGAGTATCGGTTGACAAGGAAGTCCAGGGACTCGATCTTAGAGTGTCATGTGTGTTCTGCTAGGTAACTTGGACTCCCTTATAAGTGACAGTAAAAGACAGAGTGACATGGTGAGATATGAGTTCAAGACAAATCATTTTGACACAGTGCAGGTGGGAGGTACAAGACAAGAGGCAAAAAGACTAGTTAGGAGGTAACAGCAAAGGTCTCCCAGGCAGTTTTAGGGCCTAAGCCCTAAACTGTCAGTGACAGATCAAATTAGAGAAATTAGATATATTCAACTGGCAGGACCTGGAGAAGCAGTGCTCTTGCATTTTTTCTCTTCCCAGAATGTGCAGTCTGAGTCCCAGGGTGATAAAATGATTCAAGGAGAATGCTCTGAGGAGTTTGTGAATTTGACCAATGCATCCTATCTTGTTAATTTTGGGAACATGAGTTTTACAGGAAAGGGACAAAAATGGCAGAGTCTTAACATCCATGTACCACTGTGGCAGCATTCACAGGCAATAGTTACTCAATGCAATTATTATTATGCTCAAATGAATATGAGATTTGGACCCAACCCAGAAATTCCACCACGGTTGAATTCTACCTTTTCCACTTGGCTGGATTATCTTATCTAAGTCTCTGAGTCTTAGTTTTCTCATCTGTAAAGTGGGAAACGCGGCAGTGCCTACATATTGAGGTCGTTATGAGGGCAAGAGTCAATGCGTGTGATGCTCTTGACACATAGGTAAGTGCCACCTATTGTTATTAGTTTACTATTGTCCAGGATTTATTGTTTACTCTCTCATAAACTTTACTTAATTTTTCAGGTACACTTGAGGGTAAATGTTAGCATTCCCTCTTCATAGCAAGAAACTTGGGTACGGAGAAGTGAAAAGACTTGTCTAAAATTAAAGAGCTTCCAGAACAGGATTCTCTACACTACATTTTCATCCTACAGAGACTTGTTAAATATAAAGTGGGCCTTTGGTCAATTACCTTGTTTATTCATTTAACAAATATTTAAAGTACTGTTCTGATGGAAACATCGTTCTTTGGGCAGGATATAGCAGGCATCAGATAGATCAAGCTCCCACCTCATTCCAATGGACTTACCATTCTAGTTGGAGAGATATGCAAATGACCAAACAGACAAATAGATACAAAACAGGACATCAAAGAAGGCTGAGTGCTATGAATAAAATTAAAGTGGAATACGCACGCCTAAACTTCAATGTAGTCTTTATTAACCCTGCTCGACTATTTCACCCAGATTAAATTTTCCACAAGTGACTGTCATACCCTAGTGGGCTCCTTTCATTTTTAAAACCTGTGTTCTCCACTGGTACTGCAAAGAGGCAAGAGCTGTGAGAGGCGGAAGTTAGGCAGAACTGTACAAATATAGGCAACAATCTTCCTAAAAACCCTCACAAAAGTCCTCCCCAATCTGGGACCCAATAAAAAAGCCTTCATGGTTGATGACTTGGATAAAGGGAGGAGGCTGAAATATAATTACAAAGAACAAACTAGGGAAAAGCATAAGAGAAAGATATAACTGATTTCACCATTAATGGCCTTTGAAATGTTTTGGTGTCTCTTCTCCAGTTATATTCTCTGTCACTTAATAAGAGCCCTTTCTATATATTTCATATTGCTGTTCACTAAGTGCTATAACACAAGCACCTTCCCACACCAAGAAAAACTCTGTGCAAACATATTTTTTAATATCTGCATTATAGTCCATTGTGTGAATATAGCATAGTTTACTACTATCACTTAACACTGAAAACATCAGGATTGTTTTCTCTTTTTTTTTTTGGTGCATCAGTTAGCTTTTGGTATGTAGCTATCTAATCCTTGGGATACACCAACCTAAAACTAAGCTGGTTTAAAACATTTCTATATTATTTATCATGCTTTTATTAGGTGGCCTGCTGGATTCTACTGGCTTACCCTGTGCTCACTCAGGCTGTTACTTTCAGCTGGATGGGAAGCTGAGTTTGAAGGTCCAAGATGGCCACATTCACATGTCTGGCAGTGGTGCTGGCTGAGCACTGGCGTGCCTCTCTTCTCCGCCATGCCTTTCATCCTCTGTGAGCTAGACTGGCTTTCTCATGTGGAGGTCTTAGAGCAGCACGCCAAGAGGGCCAAGAAAGCTCCAAGAGGTCTAGGCTCTGAAACTAGTAAAACTTCACTTCCCCTATATTCTTTTGGTCAAGACAACTCACAGGGCCAGTCTAAAATCAAGGGATGGAAAAACAGACTCTACCTCTGGATAGAAGGAGCATCAAAGTCACATTCCCAGGGAGCATGCATGCGGGGACGTAAGGGGTGTGTGGCTGTTTGTCTACCGCAAGAGATGCTATATGGTGTCATGCAAAGAACATTTCTAAATTATTAATATAACATAAATTAAGCTTTATGTTTTCAAGCCTAAAACATTATTTTGTTTGAATCAACCCCTAGAATTTGCTTTATCAGGAAAAAGGGTAAGATGCATTTTTAAGGCTCTTGCTTTCCAGAATGTACTTAGATAACCCTTCTCCATTTCTGCTTTCTAAGACCGAGGAAATCCAATTGGTCAACAACCCCAAATAAAAAAGCTAATTATAATGTGCCATCAGAATTAAAGGCAGGATTTTTTTCTAAAGGAATAAAGCAGCTCAGGGGCAATGAGTTGGGTATTTCTATATCTGATTACATTCTCCTTGGCGTAAATGAAATCTTAGGTGAGGAGTTGGAGGCAGACCAGATTTCAGATCCATCTACCAAACAAATCCCTTGTGATTTGAATGTATGAATTTGTTGAGATTTCCTGATGGCTAACAATATGCCTTCATGTTAGCAATGACAAAAAAACTAATAGCTGGGCATGGTATTAAAAAAAAGGGCCTCTTTTTCGTGTAATTGAATTCTTCAATCTTGCACTGCATTCATTGAGAAGAACTCATGGGATGAATTTCTTTGAAGTCTCTGCTACTGATTTTATTTTCTGATATGTTGACCTTCTTCATCTTGAGACATGTTGCAAGATTGGCAGGCTTCGTTTTCTGTGCATCAGATCCAGTGAAAGCTGTGTTAAGGCTCCTGCCGTTGAAATTTATTCAGTGTGGATGCTAATGAAGAATTTTAAAGCTATCTAGTCTGGTTCATTCCTCTTTTTCTCATTTCTCTGGAAGGGGGAGAAATAACATCTCCTCAGCAAAGAGAACTAAAAAAATAATGACCCCATCTCTCATTCAGAACTTAGGCTGATTTTCAGCTCATTTTGTTTATTCTATTTTGAGAAGTAAACCATAAATCTGTAGCAAGGGTGGTGGTGATTATTATTTTTATTGTTAGAGAATGTATAAATATCTTACTGGAATTGCCCTGTCTAAATGTCTTCCACATGCATCAATTTATACAGCATATTTATTTACCACTTATCAGTCATCTGCAATGTGAAAAATGCTGACCTAGGCATTGGCAATACAGACATGAATTAGTTATGGCCTCTCCCTTCAAAGCAGCTCACAGTTAAATACAAAGGGTGGACATGAACCAAACTGACCTAGGCAAGCATAGAATCTCACCTGAAAAAGTATTCTAAATAAGAATGAATGAAAGAGCTCTGGCTGGTGTGGTTCAACTGGTTGGAGCATCATTCCATAGACTGAAAGGTCACAGGTTCAATTCCTAGTGGGGCACATGCTTATGTTGTGAGTTTGGTCCCTGGTTGGGGCACGTGGGAGAGGCAACCCATTGATGTTTCTCTCACACATCAATATTTCCCTCTCTCTTTCTCACCATCCTCCTCTCTCTAAAGTCAAAGAGCATGTCCTTGGGCGAGGATAAAAAAAATGAATGAAAGAGAAAATATCTGCCATCCAACTAGTAAACATAATGAGGAATACGTTCTTTATTCAATATAATGTCTGTAATGCATTTATCATAATCGTTAACTCTCTTGCCTCTCTGGTTTTTCATCACATGTATCTAGAAAAAAAACCAATCTTTTACTTGGCGTTTATACTTGCACAGGTGACTAGAGGGTCACTTTAGTGGGCAGACTGGTATGACCTTCCACCTCAAAAGGATCTGCATCTGACCCAGTCTCTCTGTTCAACTTATTGTCACACTCTCTCCATTAAGCATTGCCACCTTTCGCCACTATCCTCATGTCTTGGACTCATTCCCAACATTTCTTTACCATCTATGACTGACTCCTATTGTACATGCATAATAAATCTGTGAAATGAGAAATCCCTTAACTTCTTCCCTCTAAACATACAAACCTACCTATGTCTGGACCCTTTTCATCCTATTACAAGAGTGGTCTTAGTTCCTTTGCTGAGGCTAATTCCTTTACATAGGCTTTGAAATATGTCCTTTGAAAGGACATTCCTTCCCATCATGCAAACATGCTCCAGTGTCTTCAGTTTGGAATCTGTTAAATAAATAACCTTCCAGAGACCCACCCCCCTAACTTCTCCCACCAACTACAACCTTTTCTTTTTCTGTCCCCTAACTTCACATCAATTTTTCCTAAAAAATCTGCCTTTTATTGCCATCTCCATTACAAATCCTATTATTCTCCATTTGGCTTCTTCTAATCTGTTTTTGTTTAACCATTCCACTTGAACAGCCTTCAGGAAAGACAACAAGTGGCCTCAAAGTCAATAACCAGATGCCCACCTCAGTGCCCATCTTTGGTCACCTAGCTGCCATGTGTGGCATTGCTGATGACTTCTTTTTCCATTCGACACCCTCTTCCCGTAGCCTCGGTGGGACACATTTCTCCTGACTTTCTCATTTATTTCTGGCTATTTTTCTGTACCCTTTTAGATCCATCCTTTTCTACCTAGCTATTAAATGTTGGAGTTTCTTAAACTGCCACCCTAAACCTCTTCTCAAACTATCCTCTATACTTTCCACACCTATAGCCTCAAGGACCATGTAAAACTGGCCAGATACATCTCCAGTGCAGAGCCTTCCTGAGTTCCAGACCTATATTTTTTACTATTTCTTATCTGCACTTAGATGTCTCAAAATCATTTCAAATTCAGTATGTCCAAAATAGAATTCATGATCTTGTTCTCTGCTAGGATTGTCCCTCTCTCTGTCACTACCTTTCATCCAATTTTACAAGTAAAAAAAATAAAATATCTGAGTTGTCTTTGACATGACACACCCTCTTCCTCATACCTCATATCTGATCCCTGACCAAATTCTGTAAGTTCTAAGATCTTGGTCCATCCATTCCTTTTCACTTCTACCTTCTCCACCTTAGTATAAGCCATTGTCACTTCCCCTCTGGGACTATAGCAGTGATCTCCTGACTAATTATTCTGATTTCTCCCTTACTTTCTTCCACTTCATCTTCCAAACAATTATGAAGTTGACCATTTAAAAATACAGAACTAAACATATTACCTCTGTGATTAAAATCCTTCAGTGGCTTCCCGTGCCCCACAAGATAAAGGCTAAAATCCCTCAAATGTCTTAAAAAGTCTCACATAGTCAGACTTTTACCCACTTCTGCATTTCTCTGATACCAGCCCTCTACCATTACCCCTTCTTATCACAAGAAGGCATTATTAGAGTTTTCTGTATTGGAATACTCATCTTCTACTCTCTTTGCCTAGTTTACAACCAAAGTCTTATCTCTCACATGTGTACACAGAAAATTACCTGCTCAGGGAAATCTTCCCATAATCTCAAGACTAGTTCACCTCTCCTGATTACATGCTCTTACCATATATTCTGTGATTATTTAATCAATGTCTACTACGTCCATCACTAGACTAAAACTACATGAGAGCAGAGGTGGATGGTTTTCTGACTCATGACTGTTTTCCCAGTGCCTGTTCCAGTGCTGGAACATAGTCCACACTCAAAATATGTTTTCACTGAGCACATACTATGTGCCAGGCATTCTCCTGGTGGTGACATGATGATGAACAAAACAAACACAGTCACTACCCTTGTGAAGTCTACATCGTAGTGGAGGAGACATGACACTAAACATGTAAATACATAATATTAGTGCTATAAAGAAATGTAAGTGCCATAAAGAAAATAGCAGAGCAAGGGAATTAAGAATGTTAGACAGTAGTAGATAGGGGCTCTTTTAGGATCTAAAGGCAAATTTGGATAGAGAAAGCCTCCTTTAGAAGGTTACATTTGAGCAGAGACTTGAATTAACAAGACAAAACATCAGGGGACAAGCTTTCTGGACAGAAGGAAAGCCAGTACATTAGGGAATGAGTCTGTGTGAGGGAGAGCGCTAAAGGGATCATGTGAAATGAGAGGGAAGAGTCATGTCAGTAAACAGTGAGGTTTGAAAAGAAGGCAGGGCATGTCTCATAGTACCAGAAAGTGTTTGCACTTAAGGGGACATGCTTCAGAGTTGGACACGGTGTTGGGGGAAAAATACCGAAACGAGCATTTTTTTTTCAGGAACTAGACGTCTGGGTTGAGAACCCAGTCCTGCCACCAGCCATTGAATGGTGCTGAAAGAAAATCACTTACGCTGTCTGTTCTTCAGTTTCCTTATGCGGTAAGTTAGAGTTTAGGACTAGATTATCTCGAATGTTCTAGCCAGATCATAAAATACTTTTTAAAAAATATGAATGTCATTTGATAAGGAGAACTAAGGGTAAGGATCTTAGTCTGACACTGTGATTTTGTGCAGGCTACTTTTTTTTCCCAAGTCCATATTAGTGTTTGAGAAATAGGAATAGAAAAGCCTCTTCTCAAGATTGCATACCAATCAAAAGACACAGTGGATACAAAAGCTCCTTGTAGGTTGTAACACACGTTATAAGCCTGTAGCTAAAACTCACTGAGAATGTATCAGCAGGCACTGTTGCAACTTCTGTATACGTGTTACTCCATCCTCACAGCAATCTAAGGAAGTAGGTCTATTTAACAGATCTACAGAGAGTAAAATCTCATATTCTCTCAGGCAGTTAAATGGTAGAGTTAGTTTTGCAATCAGTTAGCATCAAGGCTTAAAGGCTCTTCATTAGAACACAGGGCCAAACTTCTGGTCAAGATGCAGGCGTAGGTAAACAAACTTCGCCTCTTCATACAACTACAGAAAAAATTACCACCAGACCTCAAAACAAATAACAGACAATACTGTCAAAAAATTGAGCTGTATGGAAATCTGACAACAAAGGATTTAAAGAAGCCACATTCATCCACACGGGTAGAAGAGGTAGAGACACAAAGGTGGGAAGATAGGCATGGAGACCTGGTGTGGCACAGACAGGCAACAGAACAGGTGGTCCCACATTCACATGTAGTGGATAAAAATTGGGAGGGGTACCTCAGGAGCCAAGGACCTCAGCCCCAGGCCAGACCACACAGCCCAGGGTTCTAGCATCAGGAATATAAATCCCCACTGGCTGGAAAATCCAGTGGAGGTTGGGATGTTGGAAGACAATGCTGGATTTTCATGAGACTCTGTTTAATGAGCTCACAAGGGCTTAGAACTCACATAGACCCACCCCCTCTGGGATTCAACACCAGACAAAAGCTGGAAGGGGACCAGTCACATACAGGGAGTAAGTGAAATGACTGGAAACAGGACAAATGTCAGGCAAACCTCCAGAAGCCAGGCAGCAGCATTGCCCCTCTCTGATACCTCTCTGACCCCTCTCCCCACATAGAGCCATAAAGCCATGAAGCAGGTTGCCCCACCCTGGTGATTACCTCAGGCTATGCCCCACACAATTTACAGGTACCTTTTCGACAATAGGCCACACTACTAAGGCAGGGAGTCAAAGCAGCTCTACCTAATATACAGAAACAAACACAGGGAGGCTGCCAAATTGAGGAGACAAAGAAATATGGCCCAAGTGAAAGAACAGAACAAAATCCCAGGAAAATAACTAAATGAAATGGAGATAGCCAGCCTAACAGATGCAGAGTTCAAAACACCAGTTATCAGGATGCTCAAAGAAATCATTGCGTATGGCAACAACATATAAAAGACCCATGAAGAAATGAAGGTTATGTTAAGTAAAATAAAGAAAAATCTACAGGGAACCAACAAGGGAGGAAATGACGCTGAGATTCAAATCAACAATTTGGAACATAAGGAAGAAATAAGCATTCAACCAGAACAGCTGAAGGAAAAAGAATTAAAAAAACAAACAAAACAAACGAGAATAGTATAAGGAGCCTCTGGGATATCTTCAAATGTACCAACACGTGAATCATAATGGTGCCAGAAGGAAAAGAGGAAGAGCAAGAAATTGAAAACTTATTTGAAAAAAATAATGAAAGAAAACTTCCCTGATTTGGTGAAGGAAATAGACATACAAGTCTAGGAAGCACAGAGAGTCCCAAACAAGTTGGACCCAAAGAGGACCACACCAAGACACATCATAATTAAAACGCTAAAGGTTAAAGATAAGGAGAGAATCTTAAAAGCAGCAAAGGAAAAGCAGAGTTATCTACAAAGGAGTTCCCAAAAGACAGTCAGCTGATTTCTCAGAAGAAACTCTGTAGGCTAGAAGGGACTAATAAGAAGTATTCAAAGTGATGAACAGCAAGGACCTATAACCTAGATTACTCTATCCAGCAAAGCTATCATTTAGAATGGAAGGATAGACAAGGTAAATATAAAGGAGTTAATAATGGCATCACCAAGCCATTATTACATGAAATGTTAAAAGAACTTATTTAAGAAAAAGAAGATCAAAACTATGAACATTAAAATGGCAAAAGTTCCACAACTATCAACATCTGAATCTAAAAAACAAAGTAAGCATATAACCAGAATGGGACAGAACCACAGATATGAAGATCTTTGAAGGGTTATCAGCTGGGAAAGGGAAAGAGGAGAATGGGGGAAAGGTGCAGGGATTAAGAAGCATAATTGGTAGGTACAAAATAGGGGGAGTTAAGAATAGCATAGGAAGTGGAGAAGCCAAATAACTTATATGCATGACCTATGTACATGAACTAAGTGGGGGATTGCTGGATAGAATGAGGGTACTGGGTAGAGGGGGGCAAAAGGGAAAAAACTGGGACAACTGTAATAGCATAATCAATAAAATATATTAAAAAATAAAGACAGCAAAGAAGAAAAAGAACACAGGGTCTACATATGTGAGTGCAAGGATGGAGTGGGGTGGTGAGGAGCTATTTGCAGTCCAATCCTACAGGCATTGTTGATGTAAAACATTTTAAAATGATTCTATATGTGTGTTTCGATAAATAAGACTTCTTGATCATCATCTACATCATAATAATGTTTTAAAAAATTCTTTTTAAAGAAATCTGTTTTGTGACCCAGAGTTCATCATGGTACAATAGTCATTCCTTCTTCCATTTATTCATTTATCTATTGAACATCTCTTATGTGTTAGGAATCATCCTAGTTGTTCAAGGGGCAGAAATGAAGAAGGCCTCCTTGACCTCAAAGACCACATGTTTTCTGAAGTGAACGTGGGAATAAAAACATGACATTGCACTATGAAAGCTGGTATAGGCAGAGCTATAGAGAACTGAGGGGAGGGTGTACATAAATCAGAAAGAACCTTGCACAAGGTATGGTGCTCAGAACTCAGAGCCCTACCTAAGATATGGAACTCACTGGCACTAAAGAGAGCAAGGTTATCAATCTCCCTTACTTTGAACCCTATACTACATTGCATAAACCCTAGCATGTATATTCTACATTTTAATATCTGGAAAGTGTGGCTGTATTGTAGAATTGCTGACACCTTACAATCACCATTGGCTAGCAGGTAGTCATTGCTACTTCAGCTCACGCACTTGGTCAGAGCTCAGGGCTTCCGCTGAGTTATGCACATTGCTATGACTCCATATGCTGAGTTGGGTTGACAGTTAAAGGAGCTTAACCAAGATTATACTATGATTCAGCTTTGAAATGTAAAGCACTCAGGAAAGCAGGGAACTAGAGCAGCATGATATAGGATACAAATGCACCCAAGAGATTGCTCACTAAGTATAAAATACAAATTCTGAATGACAAGAAAGCATTGGCATAACTTTTCATCGGTAGCACTTTCCTTTCCCTAGGGGTACATAAAATAATAGTACTCCTTATAACTAATACCTGTTAGGTTAGGTGAGATGTTGAATTTCGATTAATCCAGGCAAATCTTGTACTTTTCAAAGCCATATTGACTTGTGTTGAGCTGTGAGCCCACTTTATGTAATCCAATCTGTTTCGTGAACTCCTGCCATCCGATCTCTATGCAATTAATTTTTTGAACCTACATTCAGGACTTTTTTTTTTTCCCTAGTGAAATCGCACCAAGTTAATGTCAGCTCCATGGTCCAGGATGTTAGGAATGACTCGAATTATAATTCAGTTATGCCATATATTAGCCACGGCTTGTGTCATCCAAGTTGACAGTTCCTGGTCACCCTAGGATGACCTTATTATCTAAGCGTGTTATTTATCAGGAATTTCACAGCTGAAGCGAGGTACAGAATGACCTACTCTAAAACAAGAGTGATGAACAAGTTTGGAGCAGAGCCAAACTCCAGAACAAGGTTGTTATTGGCATGATTTTAATCATGATAGACAATTAGCCAAGCTTAATTATACTGAGACGGAAAACCAGAATGAGTGGCAGTAATGAATTTCTCTGGGAACTCTCCTGTGTCTCCAACTCAAACTGGCTGACCTATAAAGGGTGTAAAATGATAAAAGATGTTTGCCCACATGAACAAGCTGTGTTTACCTCGAGGAGCTGCCTATGTGGGCAAAGGGGGCTAAAGGACTCCCTTTCCTGTGGGGGACTCAGAACAGAACGCAAATGCAATTCTCCAGTTCCACGGGTATTTTTTGCTTCAGGAAAGAGATGCAGAAGAGAGGAAACATATTTTAGCTGAACTTGGGCACATTAAATGTTAATGTGATTATGTAGCTGGGGATTCTTTAAATGTCGCCGGTGGCTGAAGTATTACTGTAGTTGTGTTAGCAACTTTTTCGTGTTATAAAGGCTTAATATTTTCACTGACTATGCCAAGCCCAGAAACTTCAATAGGAGTGATTAGAATGTAAAAATTTTAACAATTTGACTCTCCCTGCCTCTAGGTTTAGAAAGAGAATTTTAAAAGAAAGTCTCCTTAAGTCTCAAGTCTCTTTTCCATTATGGATTTTAATTGACTTATAATTAAGACACAGAAGAAAGAAAGATTCTGGAGAAGAATTAAATCTCTCTAGTTCCTATAGTTTTTTTTTTCCTTTTGAATTCAGACTCTACTGGTAACCAAGTCTCACACCAAACACACATGCACAGGACCGGAAAGAAGGTGGTCCCATTCCAAAGTCGAGGAAGCTGACGTTCCAGGCCTGTGACTGATCTAGTCAAATGGCAGAAATGTGCACAAGGCTTCTGATGCCAAGATTAGGTTTTAAAAAGTTAGAGAGAAAGAAGGAAAGAGCCCTGGCTGGGTGGCTCAGTTGGAGTATCATCCTGTACACTAAAGGTCACAGGTTCAATCTCTGTTCAGGGCACATACATAGGTTGTGTGTTTGATCCCTGGCCAGGGAGCCTATGGGAGGCAACTGATCGATGTTTCTCTCTCACAAGGATGTTTCTCTCTCTCTTCTCCCCATCTCTAAAACTGATAAACATATCCTTGGATGAGGATTAAAAAAAACTTTTTAAGAGGAAAAGGAAGATGGAAGGGAGGGAGGAAGGAAGGAAGGAAGGAAGGCAAGAGAGAGAGAGAGAGAGAAAAGAAAGAAAGAAAGGAAGAAAGGAAAAAAGAAAGAAAGAAAGAAAGAAATGACAGTATTGGGAGAGATTCTCTAAAATATCTCCCATGCTAATGGTCTATGAGTCATATTTTCAATTTATCTGCATTTATAAAAAAAAGTTTTCTGAGTACAGTAGGAAACTTGTATCTGAAATTATAGCATTTAATCAGTGTAACTGTATTAAAGAACAATTGCATAATTCCTTTCCACTCAGCAAAGTTTTCTTGGGCTCTTGCTAGGCAAAAGAAAGGCTCTGGCCCCCACATTCCGGGACTACAACAATCAGTTAGACATGAGGACTGAATGTCAAGAGTAGACACATGTAACTGGACCACAGAACAGATTGTGGGGTCATGGTTTCTGGAGGCTTTGGGAGTGTGTTGGGGAAGAAAGACCCGCCTGGAGGATTGGGGTAGTGGGACTGGCTCTTTGCAAAGTATTTAGAGACCAATCTATATCCTAATCCCCAGTCCCTGCAGAAATGCTGGCTGACCCTCTTTGTAACGAGAAAGTTTGAGAACCTAGTAGATATGGTGCAACAGCTGAGATCCCAGGCGGATGTGCCTTCTTTCAGGGCCAGCTGTGTTTCTCCACTATGTATTTAAGAGCCTGGCCTGGGATGTTTGTTCATTTATTTTTCTAATTTTCTAATCTTGCCTCTGTCTCAGTGCAAAGGGTCTGTATAGGTCTGAAGGTCCAATAGCTTCTGCCTGCTAATGCTCTGGAAATAAAATAACCAATTACAGAAATTACGGAATTGCAAAGGAACCCGGTGGCAGCTTATTGTGACCCCCCATTGTCAATAATTGCGGATTTGGAATCCCAGAAGATTCAAATGATTTGCACAGCCTAATGCCAAATAATGGGAGAGCTGGATTAGCCTGTGGGTCTTTTAGCCATGTGCCCTTGGTTTTTACTTATCTGCTAATTTTAAGTTTAGGATGTGCCTTTTAATAACAGTAAAATAATTTTAAAGGATGTAACTTAAGTATTAAGCTTCTAGTTTGTGCCAGATGGCATATACTGATTATCTTTATGCTTCAAAATATATGTTATTCAACTATTTTGTAGATGAGGAAACCGAAGTTTAGAAACCAAAATAATTTGCCCCAATTCAACAGCTAGAGAGTGACAAGTGAATCTAGCTACAAATTTTACTCTCTTACATCTGGCAGTAGAGCACCTATAAAAATCTTAGCTACACATATCAATTGACCTGGCAATTCTATTCTACATCAGTCTAATTATACACATGCACCCATGCACCCACTGGAATAACTGCATATCTTCAATAGAAATAAAAGTGGTAGCATGTGAGTAAATGAGTATAAAGATGTGTACTACAATATTACCTACAATGGTACAAGGAAGAATCAAACCTCAGTGATCATATGGTAATGATTAAATACATCATGGTAATTTATATTGTGGAATATCATTCAGGTGTTAAAAGAATGTGTTGATTCCACATATATTTATTGATCTAGAAGAATGTTCACGACCTACTGTCCAAGTGGGAGAAAACAAGTTGCAGAGCAATGACCGTTTTGCCATGCCATTTTGTAAAAATATATGTATGTATCTGTATGTGTGTATGTGTGTGTGTTTAAAGGATAGATGAGGAAATGGAAGGAGACTATTAATAGCAGACTGTTACCACTCTTTACAAGGGATGGAGGGGAGGATGTGGCTAAGCTTGGGTCCTTGAGTGAGTAACCAGGAGTTGAGAGCCAGAGACACCAAATACAAAAGCTAGGTGCCAGAACTAGAGCAGATATTAATCCTGAGGCAGAATCAAGGTCTGGAACAAGATGTGGATCCATACAGAACAAGAGCAGGATCAGAAGCGGTGAGGTCTGGGCCATTGGCCACCTGGCAGTCTACGGCTGAAGCTGGTGATGAGTGTTCACCATGAGGCTCCAGTGGGTGCCAACCCAGGCCAGAGAGGAGTAAAGAGGAGCCAGCATCTGCCCTCTGCCCCAGTGCTTCCTATCTCCAGACTGGGTCCTTCCCATCATCCCCAAAATTAAGTATACAGACTTGAGCCTGCAGGGATACTGAGGTGCCATCCAACTTGCCCTTCTGGGCCTCTCCCAAGGAAGTCTGTGTTTGATTCCTTGGAGCCTCTGCGTTGCTCCTCAGGACCTGTTCCTGACATTATAGAGCCACAAAGTACAAAGGCCCCTGTCTTCTCTTACCTTCCTTCCCATCAGTGGCTGAGGCCTGTCTTACATTTTTCTTCAATCTACTATTGCATGAACATTTATCATCTCTGTCCCCTTAGCTCTTTTTCTCTGAAGTCTACTGGGGAGTGGGACCCTCTCCTCTGCTTTCTCCTTCATCGTTGTGCCTGAAGTGAGCCCGTTGGTTCATCCAATGGAAGGAGTTTACCGTAATTGATTAGGAGAGTAACAAAGGAACAAATTAAGAAGAAAAAATTCTTAAACTATTATGTTGCTCTTTAGTTTCACAATTCTTCGCTGATGTGACTAAAATGCCCATAGGTCCCCACTTTTGGTATGCAGTTTCCAACCATTCCGGGAGGTTCATCCTTTCCATCACGGAGAGGCACTGAGGACAGTACCAGCTGCTTTGCTTGTTGAAAATCAGCTCTGCAGTCCACCTACCTCTGAGACCCACCTACCACAACAGTCCTTTGACGTATTTCCTCCTTGAAAGCAATGAAAAAACTAAAGTCAAACTAAACTAAATTCCTTTGGGAATGTAATAGGAACTTCTAGAAGGGACAAGCCCAACTTTGAAGATTAGCAAAGCAAGGCTTAACCTATGTGCATTAAATAGCCAAAACCAAATCTGGGCTTTAATTTGGGCAATAGCGATATTCCAGAGCCCCTGAGTGTTAATCAAATGTTTGTAAATGGCATGTGGTGCAACTGCACTTCGGGTGTGCATGATTTAAAGCAATCCTGAGAATCCTCTACCCTAATTCATCTCTTTGGTAAATCTGAATTTACTCCTAAGGATTGCAGGTTTGGAGAATAAAAGAGTAGGTAGACACAGTACAATTAATTAGGGAAGGCTTCCTGGAGGGCGAGCGCCTGGGCCAAACCTTAGAGGGCACAGTGATCACAGATCCTACAAAGGACTGAAAGGAGAAATTCAGCAAGTTTCAGAGAACAGCAGCTTCCTCGTATTCTCACAGCAATGAAACTTCCTGTGAATAACCATTGAAACATCTCCTCCAGGTGTGTAATCATTTACAGCTTATGAAGGGCTTGCTTTCTTGCACATCACAGAGGTGATCACAACAATGAGGATTTATTGAGTGCGTGCAGCACACCAATGCAAAGGGCTCAAAGGCATTTCACAGTTATCCTACCAACAACAGCATATTAGGTATGGTGTTCCTCTCCCCCTTTCCAGAAGGGGAAACAAGCCCCAAGGACCTAAAAGACAAACATGTGAGGTGGCAGTCAGCTGGTAAACAGAGGGGTGAAGATCTGAATTCAGGTCTACCTGACCCTGCGGTTCTAACCCTATCATCCTTCTGGGGTTCAGAGCAGGATGGAGAATGGGAGAGAGTGGGTCATGGAAGAGATCCAGCACAAATACCGATAATGTATTCCCTACTAGCTAATACCAAGCACTATGCTAAGTGCTTTACATGCTTTATCTCATTCTGATATAGGTGTGCGGTCTCATTTCCCCATCAGGAAACTGAGGCTTATAGAGGGTAAGTTATGTGTCCAGAGTTACACTGCTAGTAAAAATATTGGGGCTCCCATCCTAGATCTGAACTCGCACTACACACTTAGGACCCACCATATATACAAGTGTCCTTGCTCCTCAGGTCGCTCATGCCCTAGATATGCAGTCAGACCTGGAAGCAGCACATTTCGATCCAGTGTGGTATGGGAAGAAGAGTCACAGGGGTGATGGTGGCACAGAAGAGGGGTGCTTTGCTAAGCCCTCAGGTTTTGCTGTTGGCTGCTGTCCCCCTGGCTGTACAGATGAGAAGGCCAAGTTACCTCCAGTTTCTGATGTGTTCAAGTCAACAGAAGTAAGAGGTCGGGTCAGGACTTTTTACCAATTTCAGCCTCTCTCTCAGCAGTCAATGTCACCTTTCTTATACTCTTCTTATGATTTTGCAGGAAATGTTAAAAAAATGTTTTTTGAGATTGTTTACTGGCATCATAAAACTATTTTACATATATGGCACCAATGCCTAATACCAAATCTCTCTCTCATTCTCAAAGAAAACTTACAACAAATTCCCACTTTACTTTTACTTTTTATTTCATGCCTCTTCATGTGCAGTCTTTTCTTCTAGCTCCTTGCTCTTCGTTAAGAGACTTTTAAACTCTGGAGAAGTTCAGGGCTCAACTCTGAGCCCTCTTCAACTGCTCTCTCCCTGGGCAATCTTAGTCAGGCACAAGGCTTTAAATGTCATTTATATGCCCATGACTTTCAAATATATGTCTCCAGACCTGATCTCTAAGGCTTAGATTGCCTACTTGGAAGCCCCACTTAGAAGTCTAATGTGTCCTAAACAGGACTCTTTCGTGATTTCCTAATATGTCCCCTCCTTGGTCTTCCCCACTTAATAAATGGCAGCATCATTTGAACTCAGGCTAAAGAAAAAAAAATCTTGGATCAAATTATTTCTTGCCATCTCTAAGCCTCCTACACTAACCATGCCATTGTCTGTTCTTGTTTGTACTGGGTAATTAGACAATCACCATCAGCTACTATCTGGCTTCCTGGATTCTTCTTCTTCCCCCTACAAGCTATTTTCTATACAAAGTGGTATTTGCAATATGTAAACTAGGTCATTCACGATTCCCTGACCCGAAAACACATACTCAAGAAACTCTAATGCTACCCATCACATTTAAAGAAAGGTAAGACAACTGTCCTGGTCCCTGAGGCCCAGCATGATCTGGCCCGGATTACCTATTTCCATGGCCCCCTTGCCTCCTGCTTTGCTCCATGACACTGACTTTTAGGCTATTCTTCCAGCATTTGAGGTTCATTCCTACCTCAGGCTTCCATTGTCACTGTTTCCTGTCCTGAAATGCTTCTCCCTGAGATTCTGTGTCGTGCGCACTTCCACAGCCTGCAGGTTTATGCTCAAATTCTCCCACTGTACCTCCAGTCTCATCTTGTGCGTTCCTCTCGTCTTATCCATGCCGTCACCATGGCACTTACCACCACATGAAATGTTTTCTGATGGATTGATTGATTTCCCTATTTATTGTCCATTTCAGCTCTAGAATGTATACTAGAATGTAAAGACAGGGGTTTCACCTGTCTTCTCCCCTGCTAAAGCACAGGGTCTCAGAACAATGCCTGGTATGTAGGGGATACTAATGGAAAAGTTGAAGTAACAAATTATTCTTTTCAATTGTAAAAACAATACATGTTTATAACAGAAAATTGGGAAATAATGGTATAAAAATGAATATTTTGGTGTGTTTTCTTCTTGTTTTTTTTCCCCTGGACATTGTCTTTTCTAAGTTGACATTAGGTGAAACAATTTACATCCTATCTTTCAGACTTCGCATGCCATAATCAAGTCTCCACATTGTGTTCAATATTTCGCAGAATGCATGCTCCATAGTTACTAATTTCCTTCTTCCTATCTTGATTTTCTTTGTGACAAACACGCAAGTATCCATTCTGTGCTGCAGTTTGCGTTTAACTGTGACAGAGCCATACATTTGAAAGACTGTGCAAACATGAGCAATTATTAACCTTCCTGGACCTCAGTGTCTTTATCTACAAAATGGGAACAACGAAGCCCACCGTGCCTAATTTATAGCATTGTGCAAAGGTCCAATGACGTACTGGGGCAGACATCTCATTAGATATTAGGGTGAGTGTCTTTTTTAAAAACCATAGTGCTGGCTAAGTGTAAAATTTACAAGAGGGAATAGGACATCAAGTCGTTTGTAAAGCAATTTGAAATTCGCGAATGAAAAACCCGTTGGCAATTGTTCTGTGCTGAGTGAGACAAGCCCTAATGTTTGTATTTAATATGCTAAACAGTTGCCAATCTCTAATTCTAGGTTGTACCCTGCCATAGCTTTTGGGGGATTTTTTTTTTTTTTTACAACTTTCAGCTGTAAAACTGGGGTCAATTATTTTTAGCCATTTCGTTAGCCTATCTCATTAGCAAAGTACTTTGAGGTAATGACTTGGGCATATTTGATGATTGTTCATTTTAAAAGATGTCATTTAAAGACTTTTCTGGAAGTTTTAAATCCGCCTGTGGGAGATCTGTTTTATGCCAAAATGTCATTTCAAATTCAAGCCTACACACTGCCTTACAGTCGGCCCTTATAAATGTTTCACAGCACCTGAATTTTTTATCGTGTGAACTTGGATTTCTTGTGGCTTACCTCCACTCTCTGTCTGAAGGGGAGAAAGGAATATCTTTAAATGGCTTTTTTATTTTCTTTGTCAGGGGAGATAAAACTCCCCAATTATTTTCCCCTTGTGCCTAGATATTTATATTAATATTTTAAAGAATGGTTTCTTTATAGTGTTATTCATGAACCCATGTGTTAAATTGAAAGCAAATGTGTCCTAAAAATGAATATTTAATCCATGTTTAATACCTGAAACCCGATTCATGTTGACTTAATTTCTTTGGTCATAAAAGGAATTTATGAAATGATTCAGATTCTTTCATTCATTCTACATTATCTCCTTTAATCTTTATAACAATATAGCAATGGAGGTATCATCACCATCATCATCATCATCACCTCCCAACACACACACATTATGGATGAGAAAAAAGGTTTAGACAGTAAAGACACTGTTTAGATAGCTCTCGGCTACAGTTTTAGGGTCTGAGGTTTGGGCAGAATGTACTGCCTGAGTCAGATTCTTGGGGTAAGCACTTTGGAGAAAGTACAGTAGCAAGAATAAGGGAGGAAGGGAGAAGAGAGAGAGAGAGAGAGAGAGAGAGAGAGAGAGAGAGAGAGAGAGTGAGAGAGAGGCAAGACCTCATAGAAGGCTGAAATGAGCAGAGATTAGATTGGGAAAGAATCTAGGTCATAGCTCCCTAACTTTGCTTCACATTGCGATCATCTGGGAATCTTTAAAAATTACTGATGCCTGGCTTCCACCCCCAGACATTGTGATTTAATTGCTATGGGATGCAACCTGGGCACTAGGACTTTTTTTTTAAAACCTTTCCCTGATGATTCTAATGTGCAGAAAAGTTTGGGACCCATTTGTCTAGGTGGTGTCTGGACTGTTATGTGTAATGAAACTGAAATAGCCTGAATTCCATTTTCTTTGTCACTGGTTCTCGGTGTTCCAATGGGTTCTGCTGGTTTATAGGCCTTGGCTTGGACATAATGCTTACAAATAGAAAACACAAGTCCCAGATCCCTCTGTGAGGCAGTGAGTTTTAATGGGAAGAGGGTAGCGTTAGTCACTCAGCTTCTCTGAGCCTCAGCTTCCAGGCCCCCAGAATGGCTATTCTGATGCCTATCTACTAGGTTTGCTGTAAGAATTAAACTAATTACAATGAAATCCTTCTTTCCAATGATATCAGAAATGTTTAGTCAGTTATTTAAAAAAAAACAAAACAGTAAATTAAAGCAGGTATAGCAGATAGTATTTTCCAAAGATGGCCAAAGTATCTCCCATTGCGCATGTTCTTCTTGTAATGTGATGCTGACACTCTTCCATCTGAGACAGGGTCTGTGTTCCTTCCTCTTGAACCTATAAATGCCCCGGTGGGTATACTATAGTGGAAAGGACACTATGGGTCTTAGGAGGCTTGATCATAAAAGGCAGTGCAGCCTCAACCTGGCTCACGCTCCCTTGCCACATGTGCTTCAGGAGCCCAGAAAGGACTTGTGAGAAGCCTGGCTACCCCAAAGCCACCGTGCTGGAGGTGACAGGGAGAAGGCACATAGAGATAGAGGTGCCCAAAGGGTCCCTGTTGGGCCAGCCCATGACTGTTTGAGTCTTCTCAGCATCACCTGCTAGATGTGTGAATTTGTCAGCCTTCACATGATTCCAGTCCCATCCGTCGAGCTGCCCCAGCTGACAGAGAGTAGAGCAGAGGTGAGCTATCTCACCTGGCACTGCCCAAAATGCAGATTCATGAGCATGATAAATATTATTGCTACTTTAAGCCACTAACTTTTGAGTGTTTCACTCTGCTGTGTTCGGTAATTAGAATACCAAGGTACAATAATGAGTATTATATGCAGGTGTTAAATAGCTTATTTTAAATATAACCTTTTTTTAAAAATTAACAGACTTCTTGGAGGATATGACCTACTGACCAGAACCCTGGCATAAACCACACCCATGAAGCATTTTATTATGATTTTCAGTGTCAGTTACTGTCAATTAGAATGAGTGCTTAAAAACTTTCTACAAAACTACCACTTCCCTTTGTCTTTATAGTTATCCTATCCCAATTTAACTCAACATGTTTTAGGTGGTTCAATTATTTAATCATGTCTTTTCAAAGCATTGAACTTAGAATTCATTAAAAAGTGTTTATTTTTGTAACTATATTGCATCAATGTACATGTTACTTAGTAGACAGCAGGATAAAAATAACAAGCATAATGAATAAAAAATATATGGTGAGCATATAGCTCA